>JALIZH010023669.1:0-51052 GCA_030522465.1 Rhipicephalus appendiculatus | reverse complement strand
TTATGGAGCCGCTGTAATCGTAGATAGCGAAGTTTAGTGAACAAATATGCCTCTCCCGCAACAATGCACATACATATTTAGCGTCGCATCAATCATAACGACCACTGGAGCTGAAAACGAAAACCAATCGGTTGCTACATCGTAACGACTAAAATAAGTAGAACGAAAAACATGGAAAAGAGGACGCATGCGGAAACGAGGTGAGGCCGGGCACCTCTCCAGCTTGTCTCGTGGAATGTTTCCGTATATACTTCTGTTATTTGTAGCGCAGTTATTACGCTCTTCGCAACTAATAGAGCTCATTGCAGGTCACCTTCATCACCGAAATTGGTATGCAGTCAAACCTAAATCTAATTAGCCTAAGGTGAATTGTTTCCCATAGCGAGCCTTACCCACCTGTACACTAGTAAAATAAAAAAAAATCACAGCATATCCGCGGAGTGAATGATGATGAGTGGGCGAAGCTCCGGAGGTACATCATCAAAGACGTGATGGTGGTTGGTTGCATGTGGTCAAACGATATGCATGTGAGACCATATCGCGATGCCATGTGTTGTATGGCATCGCGATCGTTATCGTCATCAGCGTCATCGTTATGACGCATAGTGGGTACATTCCATGTGGTGTGCCGTGATGGCAGCGTCATCGTCATCACACAGGGAGATACTGCTGGTTACGCAGGCGGCTACTACGTACTACAAACTACAAGGGACGCACGACCCACGGCAAAGACGTGATGGTGGTTGGTTGCATGTGGTCAAACGATGTGCATGTGAGACCATATCGCGATGCCATGTGTTGTATGGCATCGCGATCGTCATCGTCATCACGCAGGTGGCTACTACGTACTACAAACTACAAGGGACGCACGACCCACGGCATAAGGAGCTTCGCCCCTAAAGAAAGGCAGACGGTTTCGCTCTGCCAAGCCCGTAGAACTGCGCGAAAAAACACTCGGAAGCCGTGTTAGGTGATGGTATAGCGTGTACGAACAGCGCTGAACGGCATTTTGCGGTTGGGAGAGAGCGAGCAAAGCACACACTATACTTGGCAGTAACGCCATTAAAGCAATGGAATTACTTAATTTTAAATTACTTTTGGCTGTAACGAGTAATTACATTTGTGGGCGGGGAACTAAGTAATGCAATGAATTGCTTCAAGCGTGTAATTACTGAGAGCTACGCGCGACCCCGCAGGCACAGCGAGATATCTGTAGTCGGCTACAACTTAAAACTTGCAAATGAGTTCTGCGGAATCCCGCAAGGTGGCGGAAGGGTTAAGAAAGGGAAAATAGACAACCACCCGTTTGTAGCACGAAGCCACAAGGAAATCCATACGGATTTCTCAGAAAGAAAAGCTTTTTAGTTGCCGAAAAATTCGTCCTGGTCCGGGGTTCGAACCCGGGACCAACGCCTTTCCGGGGCGGTCGCTCTACCAATTGAGCTAACCAGGAAGCTAGCAATTGGCAGCGCGAGGGCGAATTACTCCACAACTCGAAGCACATTCTTTCTGAGAAATCCGTATTTCTGAGAAATCTCTTCCCTCCTCTCTCTCATCTTTCTATTCCCCTTTCCTAATCCCCCCGGTGTAGGGTAGCCAACCGGAAGTCTTTCTGGTTAACCTCCCTGCCTTCTCCCTTTCTGTTTGCTTCCTTCCTCATGATTAGAGACAGTTACGTTCATGTTACCTGCCGCTCGGGTCGCACATTCATGCCTTCAGTCGCACAGTGCTGCCGAACCAGCTGTGCGTGCGTGTCAGTGGTGATGGCGGGAAGGCGCGTACTGTACAGCTGCTAAGGCTTGAGCCACGCGCTCCACTGTTCGTATTTCATTTGACGCCGATAGCACAGCTCGGTAAGAAGTAGGAAAAATCGGCGGAAGTGGCAGGAAAAGGAGAAAGAGCGCTTTTAGATGCGAAGCAGCTCTTTGACTAGGCTGTGTAACGCCGTCCGTGCGTCCGTACGAACGCACCGCAACGCGCTCCCCTCGCCGCAGGTGTTGGAGCGGTGCCAAGTAGGTCACGCCGCAGCTGCGCGTGGACGTCACGCTCCCCTCGCAGTGCGCACTGACGTCACTCTCTCCCTCGCCTGCCGCGCGCTCGCCGGAGCGCCCGCAGCTGCCGCCTGACGCGCAACGACAAGACCTACGCCAGCCATCGCTTCAAACGAATCTTCCAGCGCTCACCGCAGCGCCCGCGTTAGCGCCGTTCAACCAGTGACGCCACCCGTGCGCAACGCTGCTGCTTCGCATCCCATCAGGGTTCCCTTTGGGAAGATGGTGTAAATTTTAATATCCTCTGTCCCCATTGGCTGATTATTGCTTTAGATGAATTCCACTGACGTCACTGCAGCAGCCACGTTGGAGCACCAACACGGTGGGACGCGAACTTAGTGATGTCACGTTAGTGTTATCGGTAGATAGCATGCTGGTTCTTTCGCTATTCGTGCACAGAAGCTCAACGACGTTCCAGTGAAGTCGTTATCACACTGAAGCAGGTTAGTCGCCGCGTGATTATACTGTCTTGACGTCATCTAAGCAGCCATGTTGGAGCCGTATTGTGCTTCCATAGCGTCATGTGCAAGCTATCAATTCTTTACCGCGCTGTAACAAGGTTGAACGTTATTTCATACAATGATCGCATCACGCTCTATAAGACGTCGACTGTTGAGAGCAGTTTACACTATCTTGTTGCGAAAACATCTTATTTCGACATTTCAATCCGAAAGCTTTGTGTTAATCTGCGTTAGTGAGACTACACTAATTCTGTTCATCATTCTTGCAGATGACCGTGAACCAGTCGGGAAACGTCGACTTATCAACGTAAGGATTAAAATATGTTGCATAAAAGAACTTCACACAACCTGTCAATATTTGACATCACCGTCGTGCATCCCCTTCTTCCTCGCGATCTCAACCTTTTTTATTTCTCGTTAAATATTTAAGTATTTACCGCGCGCTCACACAGCAGCTACTGAAAACTTGGATTTAATCAAAGGTTGTTGCCTGTAACGATCCCTTAGTTCATTTCAATGACTTCCTACGTCGTTTGTCATCTGCTTAAAACTCCGAACGACGGACTTGAACCGACGGATTAGGCTTGCCAACCGAACACGCGTCGCACGCTATATACAAACATTGCTCTACAACACAAACACACAAGCCGAAGCCCAACCCAATGATAGAAAACGGGCCGGCAAGTCATTTTAAGTGCGCCATGGCGATGCGATAGCGAGGAAAATAAGTCCATGTCATACATGAAGATGTACACATTGACGGCTAGCAGACGACACCAGGAGCAATCGACACTGAACAGCCTCTTGACGGCAACTCCGCCCGATATCACGGAGCATTTTGCTTGAACAGTTAGTGCAAAGTGTGTTATGAACTCGAACTCAAATGTTTCAGTATCTAGAGGTGAGAGACTGGTCGGCAGCATCGAGCAGCCTACAAGTAGCGAGCGCGCGCGAAGAGCGGCACCCCGCGGCACCCGAGTCCTCTTTCTGACGTCACGCTCGAGAAGGCGCCACTCGAAGATATCGGGGTGAATATATACTTAATTTTTAAAGCAGAGCAAAACACCCAATCCCCGTCAACTTCCACTTCGATTCTCAAACTTCCTTGGTCCGCAAACCCGGACATAAGGGGGGGGGAGGGGGGGAGGGGGGACAAGTTTGATGTATTCTGTCTTCGCTGCACACTTGATATGCGCGAATGCATACCGCATGCAGTTATAACTCGAGCATTCATATACTGAGTGAGGCAACAACTTGTACGCATGGCATATGCATGAGACTTTCACGCGCCAGATATATAGGACACCAGTTCCGGCGAAGTGTTATGCACGTCTCGTTCAACGTAGCCCTGTGGTATTTATCGCCTATAGAACCAGGTTGCTCAAGGATATGCTGCATATTGCACTAGCGAATCGTCAGACGGGTTTGCGAATGTATATATGTTTCTTTTTTTTTCATTCACCATAAAGCTCTATTACTTTTTTTAACATTGGCGTGCGATCGTCAGAACATGCGTATATTATCGGCCGTCTCTCGTATTTAGCTTCTTGGAAGGTGCACGGATTTACTTCGACATTGGAAGTCTGCGGTTACCTCTTCTCGATATTTTTCAGGCCAGTGGATGCCGTCGCTAGCCTAAAACAGGTGATGTTGTAACTACTGAGGCATGAATGGAGCACTGAGCAACCGATTCGTAAGCGAGAATTCATGCTTATCAATATACTCTTTGAAATTTCTGCCACAACAATTTAGACACGTGCGCAAAGCAGCCTTCCATTGCGCAAAAATAAGACAGCTAGATTTATTACAGGGAAACTGTTTATCGCAAGGAAGAGGAAAGCGTGGCGGTCCGTGAGTGCACGCAAGTATAATGAAGAAGCAACGCTAGCGTTCACGAACTCGAAGGGTCTGCGCGCTTGCACTAAAAGAAAGCAGAGCGCGACAAAAGGACCAGACAAGAGAGACAAGAAAAGCGGACGGGTGTTCTCTCTTGTCTCTTGTACTTTCTTTCTTGCGTTCCACTTTTATTTTAAATGGGTAAACAAAATCACTCTGCAAAGCATTCCATCAGCCACCTGCACTACTTTCTCTCGAGCTATTGTCAGCATACATAGCTAGGGATGGTACTCACCCCAGCATGAATTGTTACCCGTGAAATCCTTTACGTGTTCATAATATGCTTGAAAACTAATGTCAGCTTTCAATAGAAAGACAATAATAGGAAATATACTCAAGAAAAAAAAATAAGCCAGCTTGCAGTAGTGGTGCCAAGCCTGAAGGAAGTGCGGAGCTCGGCAGCCTTCTCTTTTTTCTCTTCGGTTTTCTCTTTCTTTGCTCCTCTCTTTCTTTCTTTTCTTCTTTTCCAGTTTTTTCAATGGTTTTTCTGTTTATTTGTATCACCATCAAGGCGCTCGAAGAACAAGAGGAAGAAGACTTCTCTTTGGAGCGAGCGCGTACATTTTAAATGGCTAAGCTATATGTGATTTTGCCTGCGCTACGCCAAGCTACGACAGAATACGACAGCCCGGCCCCCTTAAGTGCTCCGCACTCAAAAGAAGAAAAGGAGAAAAATGTTCGAGAGGAAAAAGAGAAAAGTAGGTACAACACAATTTTTCGCATAACACGCAGAGTACAAGCATTACAGGCGATAGCCATTGTCCAGTGGTCGGTAAGAATTTCCGCACTTTCTTGCGATCCTCAGACCTATACATAGCAGATGGAACGACAGTTCACTAAGAAACGGGCAACAGGCTTCAACCGTGAACGCATCGCACATCGCCTCCATTTCGAGAACATCCAAGCAATTTTTTGAAATTGGAAGCACTTTATTTACCTAGGGCCATCAAGAAGGTTTGCCAACTTCAACGTACATTGTGTACACCAGACTTGTCAGCAATGAATAATAATATCGAGGGTTTTACGCCCCAAAGCCACCATATGATTAAAAGAGCCGTAGTGGAGGGCTCTGGAGATTTTGACCACTGGTGTTTTTTTGTAACCTGCACTCCCATCGGCAGCATTGTCAGCAATGAAATTATAGTAGCAAATTTCAGTAACATAATTACTTTTTCCTGTAATAAGTAATGTAACGAATTACATTTGCGCACTGGTAATTTAGTAACGTAATAAACTACTTCAAGCGAGTACTTTAAAGATAAATTACTGATTACTTTCCCAATTACCGTAGACTAAAATATAGCCCGTGCACTCTCTTTGTGGCATAACAAATTGATAATAAAAGGAAAGAAAATTAACAAAGACAACTTAATCAGAGTGCCAAACCTAAGGCGGGAGAAGTGGCACAAAAATTTCTTGAGATTTCAACGTATATATGTGCCGTAAATAAACTGTGCAGGAGTTGGTGTGTGTATGACGAGCTTTCGTTAAAACAATTTCAGTGTAATTTCATTACCTTCAAAAATAGTGGTAATGTAACGTCAATACTTTCGACTCGCTGCAGTTTTTTTTTTTGCTTCTTTATTGAATGGGTTTAAGGAGAGGCTTGTGCCTAGGTGTGGCTCCCACTACTCATCTCCTCTTACTTAATAATTTGCGTCATAAAGTTATCAATAACAATAAAGTAATGGAAAACTTACGCTTGAAATATCCATTCACAAAAGCGATATTGACACGTCATCAACAATGTTCCCACGTCAACAGTGTTCACAAGCAAACAACAACGTTCACGCACAAGAAACGTCCGCGCTTTCCTGGAGAATTCATGTTACGGTTCTTTACAGAAGGTCATAACACAACAGTCACTTGGTACCTGCCCGCACTTCAAACACAGCTGTCATGAAACACGAGAAACACACGAAAAGACGTGAAACATGTGCCCGGTAGTATTTCGCAATAATTAACAATGCAAACAATAATTGTTTATCTGAATGAGTATATTTGTGCTATTTCTGATTAGTTTAAAAACTGTACTAGTATCACTGTATTTGTAATGCAATTTAATTACATTTTAGAAGTGAAATCCGCAATCACTGCTGTGAACAGAGCATGGTTGCCCTCTTTCGGGGGACAACCGCCGTTTCACCGACGGAGGCCTGTCGGTGGCAGGCTTTTCCGAACAACGTGTTTGGGCCGTTCATGTGTCTTTCACCGCGAGCAACATGTAACAACGGCATAAATCAAACCAACGCGCGCATATCATACTCTACCAAAAGGGCACTTTGGAAAACGCCAAGGGTGGTATTGGCACTTCCACCTAGCGCGGTAGAATATTTCTCTCTCGGGAACCCTTTACGGGCGGAGAAGCCGAACTCCCAGGGGAACGAAGCTCCCGGCATCTCTGCTGCAACTCTCGACGAAGAGCTTTCGACGAAACGCCGCCTGCGCCTGCTCTGCAAAAGTGGCTTGCAAGCGGTGCTGACAGAGAGGTAAGGAGAAATTCCGGCCTCTAGGCAATTCTGAATAAGAACCATCGCTGGTTTTGTAAAGGGATCGTTTGAACGTCAATGTGGCGTTAACTTTCCTTTTGTCTTTTATTTTTTGTTTCCTCTTTGTTTTGACAGCGCGTAGGTTGTGAGGATATGCTCGCCCCACCGTGCAAACATGCACCTCGGTGCTTAGAAATGTGTAATGAGATGGGGCTTTCTGTGGACGATAACCTCACGAGTTATTGAGCCTTTCAAAGCGGTAAGGTACGTGACTATACCGCCAACAAAGTGTTGATACTTCTGACTGCTTCTTTCGAAATATGTTTGTTTATTAGTTTGTTTTCTCGGGCTGCGCCGAAGCTGCACCTCAAGGTAAACAACGAGAGACGTGAATGCCGAATGGCAGTTCTTAGCAAAGCAAGCAACTGCAATGGCTTTTTTGGATGAAGGCTTACATGAACAGCATTCAAACCACAGAGCCTTCAAAGAGTAATCTTGGTCTACGTACACCAACACAAAGAGAAGCAGTGTAGGTGTTTGAAAAAAACTCGCGTTTCATAATTACTCACACTCGATAGTGAATAGAAAAGTGTCTAATCGCGTTCTGACATCTTTTGTTGAGCTTTCAAAAGTGTTACCCCTGAGAACTTTTATTGCGGCAAGTGATACCATGCATAGTAGAATTTTAGTTCCAGTCGAAAGTCGACAGAAAAACCACCGAAATTCTTCAGTAGAGGTGGTTCGTAAACAGTTTTGAAAGAAGGAGCACGTATCTCAAATGGTAGATGAAGCTTGATCCTAAATGGTTGGCTGGGGTGGCATGTTTACAAACCCACGTGTGTTTCTAGTATGAGTACTCTATTAGCACGACGTTAACATCCCTTAGCAACAAGACATTCTTTGCGGGTGATTCCACTCAGTATCCCGTCCCAAGCTAACCGATGCACGGCCGGTTATCGAATGCATATGCCTACCGCAGTATAGTAGTTGTAAGTCTGCCCCTTACGGGCTGTAAGCAACAACAGACATAAAGTTGAGTAATACCTATGAAACTATATATTTTGCTAGTGCGTTATGTTCCTCAGAGATGTACGCCAAATTTTGACGCGAACTCTTGACATGGACTGCCTTAAGGCAAACACATTTGCTCTTTAAGAACACGCTAAAACCTCCAAGTCTTTAATTTTGTTTTCCTTCATTAAAATGTATCTATCTTCACCTTACATTCTTATCATCCTTTCGTTCTCTCTTCCTTTTCGTATACCATCTACGCTAAGTCGTAAGATGATATGCTACAGTGCTTTAAGCTGACATCTCGGCGTTTTCTCTGACAACATATGCCTCGTCTTTGCGGTTTGTGCAAAGAGCGCGCTAATGCTGGAGCTGAAATGCTGCAGTCGGGAAATAGTCCGTAGAATGAAAGAAACAACACCGACACTTCTTACTTAGATAAAAATGCGCGCGTTTTAAGCTTCCAGAAATCGCTACAAGAGCGATTTCGTTTTACATGTGAAGCATCTTATGGCGAAGCTTAATCCGGTGGTGGTGGTGGTGTGCCGGCGTCCCACCCTTACTGCGCATGCGCAAACCCTTTAAAAATATAAAAAAAACCTCCTCTCCCCTCTCTCTCCTGAGGCATCCCTCACCGCGGCAACCACACCCTCACTGCGCATGCGCCTCCCCTCCTCTCTCCCCCTCTTACACTCCCCCCTCTCTCCTCTAGGCATCCCTGCCCGCGGCGTCTACACTCCCACTGCGCATGCGCGTCCCCCCCCTCTCTCTCCTCTCCTACGCTCCCCCCTCTCTCCTCTAGGCATCCCTGCCCACGGCGTTCACACTCCCCACTGCGCATGCGTGTCACCCCCCTCTCTCTCCTCTCCTACGCTCCCCCCCTCTCTCGCCTCGCGACGCCGACGCAGGCAGCGTCTGCTAGCGAGTTTCTTGGTTGAAAAAACCGACTGCTCGCGCAGCACAACCGTTCACTGGCCACCCCGTATATATGGCAATGGATCTTGACCTCCAAGGTGGTGCCGGTGGGAGATTTCTCCTGTGCATTGTTGAACAATAAGAATTCGCAGCGTGCGCGTTAACTAAAAGCGGAGTGCGGGTCTCTGTGTCCAGTCGGAGTCTTCTGTCTCTCATTGCCCATTAGCAGCGATTGGCATGTTCCAGTAGGAAACACTGCTCCATCACTGCCTGCTTTGCGCCTCCCCAGTTTTCTCTCCTGCGCAACGCTGCGATGAGCGCCAGCGTCAACGCCGCCGCCAGTGTAAGCGTTAGCGCCCGCTGCTTCACATCTACACATGGTTCCCTTTAGCGGGAGATGGTCAAATTTTTTCATTTGTGCTTCCACCGGCTGTTACCGCAATCGCAAATTTAGAAACAAATTCTGGCTTTCTAAGATCTGCGCCATAAACGGCTATGAAAACAGACAGGGATATAAACGCTGTTAATGCATACATGTAGTATCAAAGGCAGCGCAAGAGACACAAGCGCATCGCTTCAAACGTCGCAGAAAAAACCCACGAAATACGTAGAACGCTGGGCGAGTAATCAGAATTTTATTCTGTACAAAGAAAGTTCAATTTTCTTTTCCACGGGAGAAAAGATTAAGTGAGAAACTGCGCAGTGCCACTGGATGAGATGAAATAAAAAACAAAAAAAAATATTCTCAGCTCACGCATTGCGACAGCTGCAAATATGCAAAGCTATGCCAGATCGGGACGTGGAATGATTCCTAACAGGAAATGTGTCAATGCGACAAATAGCAAAGTTAAACATGGGCGACGGATAAAGACCGTGATGCATTTTTTGCACTTCTTTCATAAGAAAAAGAAAAAGTGAAGCAACGCCTTATTAGCGATACAAATACCCAACGATCGAACTAATCAAGAGGGCTATCAACTCGCATGCACGTAGGAAACAAAGAAAAGATTCAAAGGCCTTGTTAAAATTACCACTAAGTGACATTTTATGATAACCACGTGATACAGTGCAGGAACACGAGCAAACTGGGGAAAGACTATGAAGACATAAAAAAAGATACTTGATTTCTCGCGCAGGAACACAGATGAACAAAATTACAGCCCTCGTGAAGCAGCTATAAGAATTGAAGCCACAAACACCCAATCAGGGACACAGCAAACCCGTTTCTTTTCTCTTTTTTAGCAGGTGAAAACGTACAAACCACACTCGCTTGTCGTGACTTTCAGTGCCGCTAAAATCAGCTTCTTGTATCATGGGTGCGTCAGCTTTCTCACCTTTACAGCACTAAGTTGTTTCAAAGAGTAGAGAAGCTTAAACAATGAACAGTATTAAAAATGAATGAATGAATGAACGAATGAATGAATGAATTATACTTTTGTTGTTGAATCTGTTAAGTGACTTTCAAAATGATGGCGGCAATGCATTTCTGTGACTTCTCAAACCCGAGAAAGGGGAACATGTGTTCAAATATATGTGTGCAAATTAAAGAGTTTTTTGAGTAAAATGCATATAAGCGCGACTTAAATGAGTACTTTCTACGTAAAATTAAGGAGATTAAAGGACAATAAATTGTACACAGATTACAGGATCAGCTTATACTAATAAAATTCGGACATGTTTTGCGCCAGCGTTCATTTTTCTTGTATTTTGTTTTGTTTGACACGCGGGGAGTAGCCCGTGCCGCCATATACGTAGCACCTATCTTACTATTGCGATAGCAATTACATGGGCACTCTCGGCTGATTTTTGCCGTCGCCGTCATGTCCCGGATATGTATATGTGTGTATATATATAAAAAGGGCACAAACAAAAATAAATCAGAAGAAAAGCAATCCAAGGCACCCCGACCGGGGGATTCGAGCCAGCGACCCCTCGCTCTGCAGCGCGCTGCTTTAGACTACTCAGCCACGCACCATGCATGCGCTGGCATAATAATGGCAAGCTATACACACCATTTATCGCTGGCGGTATGCAGATCGCGAAGGAGCTTGAGCGTGTTTTCTGTCACGAAACGCTCCTACCTTTTCTTTGAATTTGAACACTGCCCTTGAGACGCGCACGATAAAGGGTCCCCTTTCTGTACCCACTCGGGATCTGTAACAAAAAAAAAAAAAAAGAACACCGCGCACATCTAGCGTCAGACGCCACCGCGTGGCAGGGAGACGCAGAGGGTCATTACGCGCGCCGCACTTTAAAACAAGAAGAAATATCGAAGAGCGTCGGGTTCTGCGTTGTCGACACTGGCAGCGCGTTGCTCAAACACAAAGGCGTAACCACTGCGACAGTTATTAGATCACGCTTGTCCTGTGTATATCTGCGCGTCCGTTTCTAGCATCCTTCTTTGTGCTTCAGCGGGAAGTTGCAAGTATCCTGCTGCTCGTCGATCTTCGTGTGACATTCCAATTGCTTGCTATCGCATTCAACGCTCCACCCTTGCGGCGAAACTGTGACTTTTTTATTATTTCAGCAACAACAATTGTCCAGTTCTTGTGTTTTCTCCTTACATAAAAAATTGGGGTAGCTGTCGTCCTCCTTTCTCTCCTCCTCATCCCACTTCCCTTTCCCACCCGTTGCTATACTGTACTATGCATGGCTATGCTTGTTCTCTCTTATTTCTGCCTCCATTTTAGTCTCTTTCTTTCTATCTCTTACTCTCTCTGTTTGTTTCTCTCCCTTTTTTTGCTGCCTTACTTCCCTTTCTCTCTCTCCATAACTCTGTTTCTCTTTCTATCGACTTCTTTCTTTCTCTCTTGGTCTCTGTGCTCGTTCGCTCGCCTTCTACGTTTTCTCTCTATGTCTCTGTCTTCCTCTTTTAAATGCGAAGCATTTCTTTGCGTACTGCAGGCACTTTTAGCGTTTCTATCTGCGTATCTATCTATCTATCTATCTATCTATCTAGCCGCCTACGTCTGGGTGATCTCGTGATTACCCCTTTAACTTGGGGTAGACCAAAATTAGTATGTGAGAATAAGATGGTTTGACGAATATGACTCGCTGGTCGTGACATAAATAATGACAATCCCGTCGCGTAAGTCGTCAAACTCTTTCGGGCAAACCCTGTGGCACATACCACGGGGCGGGTATGTGCCACAGGTATGCGGGTATGTGCGACAGGTGATTGACAGTTTAGACTACACAGGAACGGCGAGACAAACATTGGTACTTTTAACGCCAGAGCGTTAAAAAGCTGACGTCATCAGCAGCGTTGACCGGACGAATGCAAATAATAAATGTCAGGGTCCCAACAGGAATCGAACCCAAGCATTCTGCGTGGCAATCAAGCATTCTACCACAGAGCCACGCCAGGTCTCGGAACTGCTTTTCGAATAGACCCTAATGTTCGTGAAACTTCAATTGTCGTTGCAGTGCTGGCTATCCAATTTTATAAACATTACATATGTACCCCGATGATACAGCCGTCACGCCGGGTTAACATCAATTATAGTAAAGCGCCATCCACTGAAGTTGATATATGTTGCAGTGTCCAGGGCTACCAGCCTGGCGAGCACAAGCGCTACATATCAGTTTACCGCTTCTGGTGTTGCTACTGCCTATGTTGCTGTTGGCATCGTTACGCAACTGTAAACAACTTGTTATGCAAAACATATGCGTCTGTGGAACATATGTCTGTCCGTACAACATTTGTACATATCTTTAGCGTAATTTCGTAACGTTTCGCTCAGTGAAACATTACAACAGAGTCACCTTCCCTCCGCATGCTTCGCATAACATCGATTCCCAAGGTACGTGGAATCTGCCGAATTTTTTATATCGCTTTCTCTTTCTCTCTCTCGCTGTACTCGTTCTCTCGCCCATCATAATCATTGCATCCCACGCCGGAGAAATGGGCACGCGTGTACTGGGAGGGAAGCAGAAGATGAAGCAGAGGACGAAGCCAACACGTGCCGGATCAGGATGATGATGGTTTTCTGGTGTTCACAGACTGCATAAAGAAAAGCTTAAACAACTTCGCTGTTAAAACTGCGATTCTTTTTCTCTCTCTCTCCGTCGCCTTACGAGACGTCTGACCATTCAATTATGAAAGACGTCCTGTAAAGCGTGCTCCGTGTTCGTCCCATGTGTTTAGCAACAGAGCATAACCCTGAACACAACGCTGTGCAGCGTTGAGGAGCTGACTGCTACAATATACGTACACGTGGTAGCCCACATGGCTTGCAAATTATGAAGATGCAGCAGTGGGAGGCCACACTGCTCGGCTCCGACCCTGACGAACAGGTCTGGATTACGGGGCGGGCAGAGACAGCCGCCAAAGAGCAGGGCCTCCTGGCGGACTAACCGTCATCGCCTCCAGCAATCGGAGAAATCATTTTATTAGTTTTGTAGCGTTAGCTACACTGGCCTAAGCCAAACCCGTTTCGCGCGTCTCATCAAGAGCCGTGCTGCGCATGCGCGAGGATCAGTGATGTCACACAGCTGGCGCACCCGAGCCGGCATCTCCCGCGCGCTCCGCCGCCGCCGGTCTGCGCATTCCAGAGGAGTGACGTCGTAGCCGTGGTAGACGCACTGGCGTCGGCGCGCGCAGCTATTCGCTTTCGTTGTGCAGTCGCCGTCTGACACTGCGCTGGAGCCGCTGCGCTTCTGACTGGCGTTTGCCAGTGTGATATAGCCACGGAGAAGGAGAGCGCAAATGCTGCTCAACGGCGCAGAAGAGCGGAGAAGCGTGACTCATCGGATCACGAAGTAGTTGCCTGGCCATTAGCAGTTGAGGGTAGGAAGAATGAACAGAATACTGTGTAGGGGCCATAGAGACGGCAGCGTGTTACTTCACTGATCACCAAGCCGTCTTTGTGACAATAGAGGAGCAACCTGACGTTGAGCAAAAATATACATGTGCCACATAATACGTATACCGTGTTTGTGTGTCATTGGAGCAGCAGTAAGCATGATAATCAAGCTAATCCTAGACAATCTAGACCATCAGGAAAGCTAAGAATAATCAGCTGAACCTTTGCTAACGCTATGTATATCCTGGCATAGCCGAGCTAAGCCACTGCAACATTTTTTTCAATGTGTGCCCCTCCTCCGCCAGGCGTGGCCTACAAAAATTTGAACTACAAAAAATTGTTGGAGAAATCAATTTATGGCTTGCTACCTTAACACAGTTACATGATTCCGATAAACTACTTGCTAGCAGGCGTGGGAGAGCGTTTGGTTCTGCTCGGGCTCTCAACGACTGTCTTTTCTGACGGCCGCGCGGCGGCGCGCCAGTCACAGTGCACGGAGTGTATACAACGCTGTGAGTGAGCTCATGCAACATGGTAATTGGTTGTTCCCTTTCTTTTTTTTTATTTTCCCGAAATACATGTTCCAACGTCACTGGTTAACCCTCTAGGCTGCTTAAGCAGTGATTCTACCTGATTTACAAACGCGCCATCCCCCGCGCAGGCACTCATTCAGCACACAATTAATCTGGGTAAAAATACTTCACTACTACGTTAATCGTACAGAGGAAGGGGAGCCTACAGTTCAAACCGGAGAGCTTCAGTTCCTATTCCCAAGACAGATATACTACCTATTACGCAATCATTGTTCCACCAAAAATTGCGTTCACGTGCTAGATTTACAGTGACTATTCCCACAGAGACTGGCGTTGCGACATGCGTCATTAACCCGCGCAATCTGCGACGCCGTGTCTGTGTGCTCTCTGTTATGGCAATATGAGTTGTGCAACGTTTCCGCAATCGCTGTCGTGCACTCGTGTGTGCTCAGTCTGACAAATCGTCTATATGGGTTCCTGTCTCTCGAGAGCCTTTAGGGATGTGGGAATGGGTAACGGGATGAGGCGAAAGCTGCTTTTTTTAATCATTTATAAATGAAAACAACATAGAAAAGGTAGACTGCATTAGAGTCGGCTATGCCATCGACATGATATTAGTATTGTTTAAACGCACAAATACAAGAAACACTAGAAATAATAAAAGAATAAGAAATGAAAAAGAATAATCACAAGCACTATGTACTGTCGGCCGCAACCTTTTGGGGCCAATACACTCTAAAAAAAAAGAGTATGTTTGACTCATTTCGAGTAGTCCTGACTTGCCACGGGTATAATTCTCTTTAAAGAGACAAGGTAACTCTCTTGTGATTCACACGACTCTCAAAAGAGAGTATAAGGACCCCCAAAGAAAGTCGACGCGCCTCTTTAAAGAGAGTCATATACGAGGCAAGCCAGAACTCTGAAAAGGGAGTCAAATGACTTCTTCTGCCGTAGATATACGGACTCTGGCGTATTAAGAACCTTGTGGTGGACATCATTACCATGATTTGTACTTCACAATAGCATTCACTTCACTTGAAATGGGGCGCATACAGCTGAACACGTAGCATGTTTATTACAATCAGATGTTACTTCACCTTCTGCAATCTATCATCTTGGTTTGCCGTTTTTTTTTCTTTTTTGAGACTATGTCGGAGTGCGTCATCATGTGTTATAAGACAGAGAACCTGGCGCCCTTACGAGCGCTTCGCAATCGGCGCGAACGCGGCGCCTGTTTACTCGATCGAAGGCCCCGTAAGATAAACACGGCCTCCGCCTGTTGATCAAGCGGCGTCGGTAGCGCGAAGGATTTGGTACTGCGTAGAAGTAATAGCCGGTCGTCAATGCAGCCGGCAGCGCAATCGCGAAGCAGTGCGTAAATACGCAGCAACGTGCTTACCTGGCTGGCGAGCATTCATTCATTTATTGCCGAAGTACACTGTCACCGCCCTTATAGCAGCCAACACTACCGGCTTTCGAGCGTTTGCTTTGTCTTCACCCCCTCCCAACGCCAGGTGGGGCCACTTGTCACGGAAGTCTCCCCAACAAGAGAACCAACTGCGCAAATATAGAACGCTTATGCTTCTCTGCTGGTGGCGTTGTCCCCCGTGCTTGCGTTGTATGCGCCTTATTAATACGAGCTCTCGCTTTCCGGGTCCGTCAGTTTATCGCATACGGCTGCCCCATTCACGTGCGAGTTGTTCGAGCCGTTGTTTCGCAACAGCTGCTGCGAATATTAGATTGGACCTCATTTTCTTATCTCGTGAGCCGCGGCCTATGCACGTTGATATTTACCACTACCCCTTGTCCACACAAACTTCAGCGCTTATTTATTTATTCAGTCCAGCGCGGTAGCCTAGTGGTTACGGTGCTCGAACGCTTACCCGAGCATAGGCGTCAAATACAGTGTGGGAAGGACCAAAGGGGGGGCAACTTCCGGGAGTATGGTGGGGGGGGATGCGTCGCCCCCCTGGTCACCCCCCTCTCTCCTTTCCCCCCAATAAATGTTCCTTTTCCCCTCGACCACAGCACAGAACAAACGGAAGAATTCAACCAAACATTCCGCAGAATATAGATCATGACAGGAAGAAATGGGAGATTAGGAATGTTGCGAAGAAAAACGGCGCAACAAACTCGTGCGAATCACCTACCGCTTCACCAACATGATGGGAGCGCGCCCGAGGCCCCCTCAATGCAACCCGCGGCGCTCCTGCAGACACGGCGTGACGAAGTTGCGTGAATGCAAACGCGTGGCTAGCACGCAGTCCGCCATCTATGCGGATGCAACGCGCCAGTTTCTGATGCTGACGTACGGCCCGTGTTCTCGTGTAAACACGACGAAAGCAAAGATACGCAGAAAATGAAGTTAGTCTGTTCACCTTGCACACAGAGAGAGAAACAGATAAAGCAAATAACAGGGAGGTTAACCTGATAGAAGAACTGGTTTGCTACCCTGTACAGGGGCGGGAAAAGAGGGATCGAAAAGAGGATAGAGGGAGAGAGAAAATAAAATACAAATAAAGAAGTATGCACCCATATGCACACACAAGTAGGACGTTCCGATCAGAGTCGTTCGGAGAGACTGGTTGAACGCAGAAAGAGCGGAAGCGCCTGCACAGCCTTCTTATGCGACCTTGAGTCCTGTCTGTGGCACAGGATTGTTACTTCCGAAAGAGTCTGTCATCCAGTTGATCGAGTGCATTGCACAACGACTGTCTCAGCGAACGGTATGGCGGGCATTCGCGCAGAATATGCTGAATAATTTCGTCGCTGCCGCAATGGTCACAGACTGCCGTGTCGGCCATTCCTATGCGGAACGCATTCGCATCGGTAAATGCGACACCCAACCATAACCTGCACAGTAGGGCAGCGTCACAATGAAGGAAAACAAGAGAGAGAAAAGGCAGGGATGTTAACCAGTTTGGCATAACCGGTATGCTACCCTGCACTGGGGGAAGGGATGGGAGAGATCGAAAGAAGAGTAAAGAAAAAGAGAAAGAGGAGGAGCACACACACAACATCACAGCGCAGAGCGGCAGTCTTGTGCAGTGTACGGCATCATTAAGAGTCTACAGCCGCTCATGCAAGTCTGTTGTCCTTAGGAATTTCAGTAATGCCTTCGTTTCGCCACTAGGGCGAAACGAACTATACAGGAGCTCCAATGGTATCATGGTAACATTAACCAACAATTTCGGACTGCGTCTTTCAGGGAAGCACAAGTTCACCTTTAATGTTCCCACGGATTTGTTATCTGGAAAGTTCCATAATTACCCTGTGCTTTTCAAGAACTTTATATATGCTACATAAATTAAGTGCACCTTCGATACATCATGGTTCATAATTCCACCACCTTTAAAAAGCGGCTATCCAGGAGCCGTTAATCGGAAAGCAATTCCATTCTAAAACAGTGATGCACGCCGAGAAATTCAGCATCAGGCCCCCCAATCAACACCGCTACAGAAATGCCTCACTCTACCATATGTCTTAGGCGCCAGCGAACCCATCGCCCGTATCCTCAAAAAAAAAGGTCATCCGAGTGGCTCACAAGCCTACGAACACATTGGTGCGTTCTATACCTGTTCCGGAAAACATTCCATCGGGAGTGTGATTCCAAGAATTCGTTGCGCTGGCTGCGACTCGATCTGCATCGTTGGAACGAAAAACCTCGAGGAAAGACTACGACAGCACAGTGACATCCGCAATTTTGCAAGAGATCGCAACCCGATAGCCGAACACTCCGAAGACACAGACCACCGAGTCAATTTTCCTGACACAACAGTCCACCAACTGAAACAAATAATGGGAAAGGACTGTTACTCGAGTCCGGGCATATTCAAACGTATCTAAACAATTTGAACCGCGGTAAAGGAAGCCTACCTCATGTATACACGCAGGACATTCTATCCTCCATGCGCATCGCACAAAACAGAAAATGACGCCCGCATCCAGATTCACAGCCAAGCTATCCAAAGGGAAACATCTTCGAGATACCTCTGTCTGGCCAGGCGAAATAGAGCAAGAAAACACGGACTCTCTAGCCAAGTTTAGTTTTCAGTTTCAAATTAATAAAAAATTCTAACTATCCGGCAAACCACCCCCGGGCTACTCCGCCGTTCTTTCCAACAACGTGGTCTTTCTGTTTCTTGCTCCAAAGATTCTGAATGCCTGGTACATGTACGCTCGATAGCGTCCCAGTTGTCCTCTTGATCTTTCCCCGCGTTGTTTGAATCTTCCACGATTCAAAGTATAGGCTTTATGTAAGACTACTTTCAGTTCCAATGATCCGGGCTCCTTTGAAGTTGATGCGATGGTCTTGCTTCTCACTGCGTCCCCACCGCCTTACTCACACGACTTACTGGAGAGATGACTGCAAGCGGATAGAGATTGCAGTTTACTTTCCGCTCACTTTCTGTTGGGGACTGTCATGTACTGGATCCAGAGACAGTCCTGTTTCGTCTACGTTTTTTGCCACCTCTGCTAGAGATCAGCAGCCTCTTCGACACGATAACATCACCGATACCAATACCTCACGCCGATACCGTCCAATGCTCCTGGAAGAAGTGCTGTCTTCTAACGTCACTCAACAGCCATCGATCCTGGTGATAATAGGACGTCTTTTTCCTACTGAACAGTTTTTCGCTAATGGCCGTTTAATATAAGCAACCATGTACAGGGCACGTCAAAGGTTTACGAGATGCGCTGCGAAGTCCAGTATCGCACAGTTTCGGCATGCATTTAAGGTGAAAACTTTAGCGCAAACAAGACGGACCACGAAGGAAGAAGAGACGAGCACTGGCGCTCACTAACAACTGCTTTATTCTTCTATCACCAACGCATATTAAATGCCACAACCACAGAGCTTGCATGCGCATGCGTAACAATACGTATTGCATACGTAAAAAACAGATTTGTAATGAAGATGCGCACACATAAATTCATATTCGGAAGGGTACAAAGAAATAGATGGATCACTGATACAATCAGCTCCCTTTTTCTTTATGTGGTATGCTTCCAAGGCGAGCCGCGCGTGTTCATTGTTGCTTCTGCCCAGAATCATCGTCTCTCGAAATCGCGGAGCACAGCGGTACACTGTAAAAAAATCGTTGTAAATTTACAAATATTATACAGGAAATTTCTGTACCGAGAAAGAAACTTTCTGTAAGTGTGACATGAAAGAAATCTGTTAAAAAGAAAAACCGAAATTTTCTGTTATTTGCGACCTTCAGAAAATCAAACGACTCAAGGTTGAACCTCGATGGTTTTAAATTATTCTAACGTTACAAAATGCAATAAAATAACATTTGATGTTTTTTCTGGTTTCACGCACCATTCTATTTTGCGTGAATGATGTTCGAATCACTTTCTGCGGTTCTACGTTCGTGCCCGGTGGGCCCCTGGATTTACAAGATGGCTACCGCTCACGTCGAAGCGCGGCTACGCACGGCTGTGGTGTGAAGTGTTCTACTGCGCGGCTGCGCTACCCTTCTGCTCGTACTTTTGTATTCCCGCCAAAGAAAGGTAGGTCATTTGTTTTTACCTAAAGTTCTTTACCGTAAGATCTTGTTTATGTATCTGCCCGCTTTCGAAATTCACTCTCGCATGGTTTCTAATTCAGCTCAGCTTGGCATCGGCAGTGCGCGCGATCACATGGTTGTGCCAGAGCCTCAATTTTTTCCGCGCTTTGGTCGAAATACTGATCAGGCCTTGTAAGCGGGTGCTTGAGGGAACACCAGCTGTTGCACCACAATTATACCTTTCTTGGCAGCGGCCGCATACGTCAAAGTATACGAATGTGCACTTGGACGGTTGCAGCTTTGCAGTGCGCGTCTTATAACGTTCGCCGCGCACTTGATGCGCGTTCCCTGCGGGCAACCATTAACGAGGTTTTGGTGTACAGGAATATGCGATGCATTTGTTCGCCTTATCCGCTTTGTTTCTGTATCACATCACACCTGAGTACTTTGTGTTTCTGCACCTATTTCTTTATTGTTGCTTGAGCTGATTCGTTCTAAAAATTAATGAAGCCTGTATCAGTGTCAAATCAGCTCACCAGCTCACCGAGCAACGTCATTCACTGAGCAAAGCTTTTTTTGTAATGGAAAGTGCAAATGTTTTCTTGCTTTGTGTGTGTGTGCGCGCGCGCGCGCGTGTGTGTGTGTGTGTACGTGTGTGCGTGTATGTATGTGTGTGCGGTGGACGTGTATTTGTGTGTTGTGTGTGCGCGTGCGTGTGTGTGTGCGCGCGCGTGTGTGTGCGCGCGCGTGTGCGTGCGTGTTTGTGTGTGTGTGCGTGCGTGTGTGTGTGTGTGTTGTGTGTGTACGTGCGTGTGTGTGTGTGTGATGTGGATGTGTGTGTGGGGGGTGTGTGCCAGTGTGTGTGTTGCGTGTTGTGTTTGTGTGTGTGTGTTTGTGATGGGCATGTGTGTGCGTGTGTGTTGTGTGTGTGTGTGTTGAGTGTGTGTGTTGAGTGTGTGTGTTGTGTATGTGTCTAGCTGTAATAGGTAGCCTTCACCTGCATTGTGAACATAGCCGAGAGCAATGACATTGGGGCTCGGTGTGCGGTGATTAGTGTTTTGTAGTGGTGATTGCATGAACAGTTCTGCTTGGTTGAATAATGCTATTTACCCTTATCATTGCTGGTGGGAATATGAGAACGGATGGCTTCTTGGCGTGGTATCATTGCATCACCTCGCGTACGAAGCGCTGAGTTCCAGGCGTAAAATAGATAACCAGACATCTGGGACACGTTCACTCGGCTACTTCTACTTCGAGCGACTAGCCGATGGGACTCGGGGCCTGACGAGTTCACGCGGTATGTTGCGTCATCTCTCCTCTTCCTGCGCTGCGGTGAAGCACGTCTTCTCTTCGGTAGGAGAACCTCGGCGCGTTTCGTGTTAGCATGTTCCCTGCTGCAACTCGTATGAAATCGACGTTCTTATCCTTGGTTTACACACAGTGGTGTGAGGCCGCGAGCACCTCTGGAAAGTGGGCTAATGTGCGCTCGTTGTTCAGGCGATGACCTGTGGCGCATGTCACATGTGATCTCACAGTGGAGCTATTCTAGCTGCGCTGTTCTAGCTGCGCGTGGCGACATGTTGCAGACATCGATGGTGACGACTCTTAAACAATCCCGGGTTCTGGAGAAGCGGACTTTGTTGTTAGTGGCGTATTGAAGGGCGAATGCATCTTTCTTGGGCTCTCGCCCCTGTTTTGTTGCTATGTTGCTACGTTTCGGTACCTCAGCTAGAATGTCTGCTGTTGAATAAAAATATTATCCTAACATTTTAATTACCTTCGTATGCTTTTTCGAGCTCCTGGGTACAGCAGTTTTAATACCTACTCATTGTAGAATTAACTTCATAACTTTATTATTGCACGAAAGTACAAGCTAAGGTGACGTCGGAGATGTGCCGTGCTCCACTTTCATCATTTGAAGGTTATTACGACGAATACTTGCAATATATTGCTGAATATTTCTAAAGAGCAAATATTTTGTTCCAGGAGGAAGCTTTCTGACTGCCGGGGCCTTTACCTTCTGCATTGATACGCATGCTGTGATAGAAGCTACCACACCGTACCAGGCATTCAAGATGATGTTCTTCACGCACTTCGCCGTTAATATTGAACACCGCAAGGAGGTCAGCCTTACCCTGGAGTTCACTCAAAGGTGAAATTTAATGTGATTTTTCTGACTTTTCGATGGAGATTCATGCAGCTAACATTGATAAAGCAACATTAAGAAAGTATAAATGTAGACACTGGGGAATTTCCAAAATCTCATACTACACTGCCATTTGGCTAAGCCATAGAGGGATTCAGATGAAGTGAATGACGAAGTGACCATCTTCAGCTTAAGTGGAAAACAGTTTGCGGGAAATCTAAACTGTCATAAAAGTTTTTAATTGATAAGGATAGTATACGGAATGGTTGACGTGCGTAGTACTAGTAACCACTGTTCGATGAGTATGTCGAAGAGAGCAATAGACAATATGAATTTTTTCATTAATTTATATGAGAGCTACGCGCACTTTTTGCTTCGCAGTCTGACTGCTGGAGCAATGTGTGTGGCCGGGCTAGTTGGTATGTCATAATAATGGGCAGAAAGAAAAAAAGAAAGACAAAAAAGGGGACCGATGACAATGGGCGTTTCAAACGAGAATTGCTATGAATAAAAACGGGCACAGATTGCGTCAGCGACATATCTATCAGTTTACTTGGTAGCGACACACGACCTTTTCATATATCTCTTTGTTTATAATGGTGAACATATGCAAGCATGCGCTTGACGTTCAGTATGCTCTTTCCCTCCTTGTCTGGGGCAGTCCATTAAAACCCGCTGTAAAAATAGCGCCCATGGTGTCCTGTCATCCACCTTGTCCGTGTCCAGTCGCGCTACAATGGCTTCAGTATAATTTTCTGGAAATCTAAATTGTGAAGTCAACAGTGCCTATCGTGCAGTCGTGCTTACGCAGTACATACCCACCTGTACAGTAAATGCTCGTTAATTCGGCCCCCGTTAATTCGAAAAATTAGATAATTCCGATGTGTTCTCTAATCTCGGCAAGCATGTATCGTTTAATGACATCTTTGTTTTGTTTAATGACATGGTAGCTTTGTTTTGACTTCGATGCTATGCGCGCGCAATGTCACAAAACTCAAGCATGGTGAGAGCTATTGAATATAAAGACCTTCAGCAGCGCTCCACAAGTTGGCATAAAACTCGCTTGCTACAATGTGATGAACGAACAATGACTTGTCGGCCACTTTTGTGGCGAAAAAATTGTCACGTGCACGTGGTAGTGTTGCTGATGGCGGTACATAATAAGGGATGGGTTGAGAACACGTTTCGGCTTAACCTTTTGAGGTCCAGTGATTCCAATTGGAATCATGAATTTTGTAGATAATAGTAATAATATCTGGGGTTTTACGTCCCAAAACCACGATTTGATTATGAGGGACGCCGTAGTGGAGGGCTCCGGAAATTTTGACCATCTGGTGTTCTTCAACCAATTTTGTAGGTAAGTCAGAAACCACCTGATAAAAAAAAGTTTTTTCGCCCGCTCGGACTCATACTTAGCGCTTGCTGCCAACCCCGTGCACATAGAAAAGTGAGGTCACGTGAAAATGAAGAAATTACAGAAGTAGTTGTGCTGTTCCCCCAAATGTTCCCCCCGCTGAATAAGCGTCTTTCATCGTGCATAAGTAGGACATCTGTGACGTTTTTAAGTGCGGAGCACATTAGGGGGCCGGGCTGTCGTAGGCTGTGATCGAATGCTGTCGTCGTCGCTTGGCGTAACACAGGCAGAACCATAAATAGCACAGCAGTCTGAGCGCGCGCTCGCGCCAAGGCGAATTCGTCATCTTCTTGCTGTTCACGCGCCTTGATGACTATAAGTGAGCGCGCGCTCGCGCCAGGGAGAAGTCTTCTTCCTCTTGTTCTTCGAGCGCCTTGATGGCGATAAGTGTGGAGCACTTTAGGGGCCCGGGCTGTCGTATGATGTCGTTGCTTGGAGTAACGCAAGGAAAACCACGTAAAAAAAATAGAAAAAAGAAGAGGACGCAAGTGCGAAATAGGAAAAGAGAGAAAGGGAAAATAGGAAGAATAGAACGCGGAGCACAGGAAATCACAGAAAGCACTGGGAAAATTTGGACCTGGCTCTTATAGATTGGAACATTTCATTTGGGCTTGAATTATATCGTAAAACAAGTCTGAATCAGAGCGAATGAACTAGATATGAATATTTTGAAACAAAATTATCACCACCCTGGTGCTTCCGTCGATGTCGTTCTTTGTTGCTTCGTCGTAATGGCGATAACTGTACTTGTAGAGCGAGTGGTCGTTCCAGGCAAAAGGCGCATTATTCTGCACTGTTGGCAGTGTTTGCTCGTTCTTGGCATCTACTGAAGGCGTTAAAAAAAATGTTTAAGCTCTTCCTGTTATCTCATTTTATGCCGCGCCGTTTCGGATCACTTCTTTTTTACGGAATAGATCGGTGCCCCATTTCTTCAATTTAGTTTTCTTCTACTTCAAGTGTATACCATCTTGGAGCGAAAGATGGACATGATACTGTCGCGCAAAACTTGAAAAGAAACAATAAAAGGCAGAAAGAAGTGGGAGAGTCGGCCTCTTGAGCTTTGTCTTCGAGTGTCTCCCTACAACATCATGTCCGTTCTAAGGACCAACTCGCCCAACAAAAGACTAATTGTAGTGCAAAAGCACGATAGGAAAGAGACTAGCACACAGATGAAACAGATTGGATGCGGCCATGTTGGTTGTCTTGGTCATGATAGTTGACGCAGCGCTAGTTTAATTGATCTGGCTTGATTTGATTGAAGCTGATGCAGGATTTGGCAAATTTTTCATCCGAAACCGCCTTTTTAAGTTCGCGATACAATGAGGTTTTGCCCCATTTTGATTAAAATTGTTTTAAAAGTGAAAGGCACTTGGGCGCGCTTTACGCTCCTGTGAAAATAAGCCTAGTTTATTTCTCGTTTTGGCCCTTTTAGAAAAAAAAAAAACAAACAAAAACGCGCCACAGTCATCTTAGTTATGTATTGCAAATTTAAATTTTGGTAATTGGACATGATGCTATCCCATCAAAATCATCTTTGAAGGAAGAAATTAAAAGTAATCAATACACTACGAAATAATAATTACTTTGTAAATAATTTCTCCAGGAATTTGTTTTCATTGAAAAGTACGAGCCCTGATTTTTCTTTTTTGTTTGGACTACCATAATCATGCGCATCTAAAATTGTGAAGGCCAGTTTGCTTACGCTAAAAGACCCTGGGCCTGAAATTTAGGCCTGAAAGGGCTGTCTTGAAAGGGGTCTTGAATCGCGGACACTGTGAACGATGTCCTGAATGACAATGATTGCGTTGTTTTTTTTTTTTCAGTGTGTTTGACACTTGTTAATTTTTTTTATTGATACTCTCGATAATTCGGCATTCCGTTAATTGGGATATTCTTTTCCGGCCCCGTGAAGTCTGAACTAACGGGCTTTCACTATATATATGTGTTTGTATGTGCGTGTTTGTATTGTTCTATGAGGCATTGTTCTGTGAAGAGCATTATTTCATTCCGAGTCGTTACACTGCAAGAAGTGACATTTTGTGAAGAATTATGTAATTTCCTAGAAATGAACTGCCATCTGAATCATGCGGTTATTTTTTTTTTTACTGATTCCACACAACAGACCTTTAACAGACAATACGAGTGTTTCTTGAGCGCTTTACCAACATAATCGTTGTTGTTATCAGTGTGCCCAATTGAGTTCAGCATAGCGATGCATAGCCGATATAAAAACCATCATTATTTTCTTTTAGGGCAATCGCAGCACTCAACCGAGACAGAGGGACCAAGATTGAGAAGTCAAGGAAGCAACACTACCTCAGACTAAAAGTGGCCGACTTAATGAAAGCTCTAGGAGACCACGAACTTATATATATATATATATATATATATATATATATATATATATATATATATATATATATATGTATATATATATATATATATATATATATATATATATATATATATATATATGTGCGTATATTTTCGAAAGCCAGTTTGAATCTACAGTGCCAAGTGGTATGCTGTTTTCGTAATATTGAAGCTGTTTCCTTATATGCGACATTTTCTGTGCCTAAATAAAGATGCATTTTTTTAAAATATGAAATGAGAATCCAGTGCAACGTGCCTGTTTTTTACTGCTTATTTACTAGGGTGCTCGAAACATTTTCCTGCGGGTGAAGCTCCAAGAACGTCAAGGCAGTAATTAAAGAACATGAAGGCAATAACAGAAAACATGTATTCTTTGTTACTTGATATGCAGACTAGCGCTTACAACGTGTCTGTAAGCGAAAATGATAGCAGCGAAATAACAGGAAAATGTCAACAGAAAGCAGAGTTTTTTCCTGTTATTGAAAACTGAAGCATGTTTTTAAGCATGAAGGTTCTGTACAGTAAAACAGAAATTAACAGTGAAATAACCGAAAGAAGACGAACAGAAAACAGAGATTTTTCTGTAAGCCAGAACTGAAAATTGTGTTTTAAAGCAGACAATTTCTGTAAAATTTATGTAAACGTAGAACGAAAATACATGTAAAAACACAGAAAAACCAGAAAACAGAAAACATAGCTTTACAGATATTTTCTGGCAAGAGAGTTGCCAGACATTTTCTGTTTTTTTTCAGAAAATATTTTTTACAGTGTAGCAGGAGTTAAGATGAGCAACAAGATGTGCTCCTTCGTATGCAACCTGTATTTTGCCACGTGTATTAAAGTACGCGACTAATGCAATGCCCTGATTTCTAAGGGCTGTCCGGTAAAACTATGCTGATATTCGACTGTTTGTTTAACCTGCATTCCGTACACTTTTGAACTTCCCTATACAAAGTGAATGCCTGTTGTCTCAATTTGAAGTATATATTAGCGTGACGTAATCAGTTGTGCCTGTGTTGTGGTACTTCTAATGTTCTCACGTACTGCTTCTGCAGCTTGATAAACAGCATTTACATGGTCATGATTTCCGGCGGTCGAAATTTCCGGAATCCTCGACTACGGCGCCTCTCATATCTATACCGTGGCTCTGGTGCGTAAAACCCCAAAATTATTATTTATTCAGTAGCGATCCTGCTTTTTTTGCCCTCGCAATACTTCGGCGTGGAATAGCGAAAAAAAACTGGGGGACCCGTAAGCTTTGCCTTTAAGAGTTCAACGCGATAGCGATATGCCGACGCACGCACGCACGCACGCACGAACACACACACACACACACGCACGCACGCACGCACGAACACACACACACACACACACACACACACACACACACACACACACACACACACACGCACGCGGACACTATATATCATCTTCCCAATCACTAGCCTGTCTTCGATTCTCGCTTCTTGGTGGAAACCTAAAGTATGCCTCAAGGAAAGCTATAGTACAAACACTCTCCAGCCCCTGGCGCCTATCTTCATTCCATCTACCTCAAATTTTCCCTCACAGCAAACGCTGCTTATTTTGCTCACAGCCAAAGACGCCGCCGCCGGAAATTCTGCGAAACGAGCTCTTTAACGCTACCAGGTTAAAATTAACAACACGATCGTGCATATGCACAAACGTAGAGAACGTTGCACGTTGCTTCGAACGACACGACCAAAGCACCGGTGTCGTCAACGCTTTTTCCCTCAATTGACTTCTGAGAATATTATGCTTTATGGGAGGCTTGCATCTATCTATCTATCTATCTATCTATCTATCTATCTATCTATCTATCTATCTATCTATCTATCTATCTATCTATCTATCTATCTATCTATCTATCTATCTATCTATCTATCTATCTATCTATCTGTCTGTCTGTCTGTCTGTCTGTCTGTCTGTCTGTCTGTCTGTCTGTCTGTCTGTCTGTCTGTCTGTCTGTCTGTCTGTCTGTCTGTCTGTGTCTTCTTCAGTACGGATAACTTAAGTCAGCGGAACTTTTGCAGATGACCTTTATGTATGGTGACGTGGAGTGCCTTCGAAATCGTAACTTTCGGCGCTCTTGAACTTTCCTCCATTAATCATTAGTTTTCGTCTGAGTCGTAAAAGTAGCCCGTGAAATACGGACAAAATTTTGTCGCGGCCATGGCCCCTGCGAAAACGATCACAGATCTCGCGAACGTGCCCCACATATAAGAATAGTGTTTTTAAGCCAGAGTTCGGTGGCGCTGCTGAGAGGGTGATAAATGAGCGCTGTATAACCGTTAAGTGCGAAATTCACGCCAGCGATCAGTTTCATCTGAGCAGCCCAAAACAACAGCCGTTCCGTTTCGAGATATCGCTGTAAGGAAAAGGGGAAATCGGACAACATTGCTGGCCTTGAGTTCTTTCCTTTTTTTGTTTTTTTTTCTTTTTCTTTTTTTTTTTTCATCTGTGAGCGCAGTTTGAATACGCTGTTTTCTCATTCGCACCACGTTTAAAAAAACTCTCGCGGCGCGCTTAAGCGGGTAGTGATTGCAGCTATTTCGCAGGCTGCTTTTCTGTATTCTAAATAGGCAGAAAGCAACAGAGTGCTTAATCATATCTTTCTATAGCACGCTTTAAAATTTTCCTGGTAGAAAGGCTTGTCAATTATGAGACCATCGAAGTTTATGATCGAGCCCCCCATTCTGGTCTAGTGGTTATGGTGCTCGGCTCCTGGCCCGAAGGTCGTGGCATCGAAATCCGGCCGTGGTGGCCGCTCCTCGTTAGAGCCGAAATGCTAGAGGCCCATGAACTTAGATTACGGGGCATATTTGAGAACACCAGGTGGTCGAAATTTCCGGAGCTCTCGAATGTAGCGTCCCTCATAATCATATCGTGGTTTGGAGACGTAAAAAGGTGCTTCGCCCCTAAAACTCCTACAGTTATACATGTTCGTGATCTCTCTTGATGCATTGTGCAAGACAAAAAAAAAAAAAGTAGAGTAGCTTGGTACGTATAGTGGCCAAAGAATCTGATTTCAGCGTCGTTCTGATCTACCACGCTGACACTTCAACAAAACCTCGGATAAGTACTGTTCACAAAGACGGCAGGTTTAATTCTACCTGGAGAGTAGACCGGCGACATCTTGTCTAGCATAGTGGCTGAGCTGCGACAACTTATATTAAATATAAGAGATTTTATTTCCCGTGCTTGACTACAATGGTAGTTTATGTAGTGCCCTGCTATATTTTAACGGCGCTCAAGGGCTCAGCTTCGATTCCCAGCTAAGGCAGCCGCATTTCGATGAGGGCCAAATGCACAGAATGCCCCCGTGCTTAGATTTAGGTGGACGTTTTCTTGATATTTTATTTTATTTTACCCTCAGGGTACACAATACATTTCGGATGGGACGGGCATACATGAATATATCAGTCCATTTATAGGTAAAAAAGAAATTGAGAACTTCAAATGGGCTGCACAACGTAGCAGCACTACATAATCTAAGAAGCACATAAACACATTAATATACACCGTAATTGTACAAGGCCATTAGCAGTCGTACAGGAAAGAGATAAAGTTACACAATGGCTAAATCTAGTTGACTAATTAGTTAACAAGGCATGGGGTCATGGATGCTTCGCATAGACCCAGGAAGCTTATTCCATTCTCTAGCAGTGTTAGGCAAAATGACAATGAATGGGTAATTTTGTTACTCTTTGGAACCTGAATCTTCTGGCGATCATCAAAACGCGCTGATATGAAAGATGCGGCTTGCATCAGCAGTGAAGACAGGTATTGGATACACGTTAAAAATATACGTTAAAGAACACCGGGTGGTAGGCAATGACGTACATCGTAATCATATCGCGGTTTTAGCATGTAAAACTGCAGTAATTATTATTATTTTCACAGCGTATAAAGCTTAACAATACGCACTTATTAAAATATTGTTAGAGGTGGGGATTCCGGAAAGCTTAGTCAGGCTTTGCTGATGCTTTCATCGTCTACACCATCTGCAATGTTCTCTGCATCACTTCTCAGTAACAATAGGATACAGTCAAAGAAAAAGAAGTCTTCTAACCCTGCTTTACCTCGTATCTAACTCTCACATACACAACTATTTTTAAAGAGAGTTAACACAGATAGTCTGTGTATAGCGCCACAGACTATCTGTGTTAATGTCTATTTGTGTCAAGTTCCTTTAAGGAGAGTCATGTTTGTGATTGTTATATACGTGAAACGAAAAAAGCCAAAGGACACTTTGTTTCTTGGTGTGTATATAGCCCTGTGCAGCATAGCAGAATAACCGGTCGCATTGCTGAAAGAGAGACCCCTCCTTTGCCACCTGGAATGCAGCCTTCGCGGCGTTGTTTGAAGTGTTGTCAGCACCAGGCACGCTCGTCATATGGCGAGCCAGCCCCACGAAATCGCTGTGTCAAGCCTTGTTTATCACTCCTCGTTAGCGGGTTGTTTCAGCCGTCAACATTCCACGGTGTGGTAAGCAACCCCTTCCGTTGATCCATCGTACACACGGTGCGGTCGTCGACAGCGCTCCGATTGTTTGTTGAAGCGCAGCCCTTCCTTCGTGCGGTAAAACAACACCTCACATCCGTTCATTAACAAAAGACAGGCATGCGATCGAGTGGAAAACGTATATCTCCTCTCGTCCTTTGTTTGTTCCTGTGAGAGCTGAAAACGAAAGCAAAAGAACGATAGAAGGAACAGGTTTGCAGCACACACACCGCAAGAATGCACAGTGCCTGCCTTATTTTAGCGATGAGAAAAGAAGAAACATTAACGAGAGCTGAAAGAGAAAATAAGAAAAATGTCGACATGCCACGGATACGTGAAAGCACGGCAGACTGCTGCACGTAGAAAGGCCTAGGCGGATGCATGGTTCCTCATTTAGGGAAGCGGAGTTGCACAGCAACCACAGCGAAACACGAGGTAGTTAGCGCGAACACACGTGTAAGAGAGCAGGCCTTATCGCGATCACACTCGCGAATTAAAGGCTCCAGGATTACAACTACCGATTCAGATAGAACTGTTTTTGATTAGTGAGAATTTTTAAAGAAAAGCTGTGCACGCCTAGGTGAAATGGATGTTCGTCGGCAGATTGTCCCCACAACACGTATGTGCCGCCGATATTGGACGAGCACCACTGCCCGCTACTGCTTCACTGAAAATGAAGAACTGTCCGCAGGCAGAAACGTATACATTACAGAAATTGAACAAACCCTGCTACTGACCACTCACCGACTAAAGCACCGAGAAGCGAAGAATGTGGTAAAGGTACGCATACTGCTCAAATGGCTCCTTAATATCGTGCACAAAACGCCAAGCGCACGCGGCAAACAAGACAAGACGCCGTGTATTGCGCCAATAAGACGCGTGCTGCTCAAACGGAAAACTTAAGAGAAGCATACTGTAGGGTAAGGCGGGGCAAAATGAGACACGGGGCAAAACGCGAGATTTTAGATGTGAAGCATCTTATGGCGAAGCTTAATCCGGTGGTGGTGGTGGTGGTGGTGGTGGTGGTGTGCCGGCGTGACCACCCTTACTGCGCATGCGCAAACCTTTCAAAAAATAAAAAATAAAAAAACCTCCTCTCCCCCCTCTCTCTCCTCTAGGCATCCCTCCCCGCGGCAACCACACCCTCACTGCGCATGCGCCTCCCCTCCTCTCTCCCCTCCTACGCTCCCCCCCCCTCTCTCCTCTAGGCATCCCTCCCCGCGCTCCCACTGCGCATGCGCGTCCCCCCCCCTCTCTCTCCTCTAATACGCTCCCCCCCTCTCTCCTCTAGGCATCCCTGCCCACAGCGTCCACACCCCCCACTGCGCATGCGCGCCCCCCCCTCTCTCTCCTCTCCTACGCTACCCCCCCCTCTCTCGCCTCGAGACGCCGACGCAGGCAGCGTCTGCTAGCGAGTTTCTTGGTTGAAAAAACCGACTGCTCGCGCTGCACAACCGTTCATTGTCCATCCCATATATATGGCAATGGATCTTGACCTCCAATGTGGTGCCGGTGGGATATTTCTCCTGTGCGTTGTTGAACAATAAAAATTCGCAGCGTGCGCGTTAACTAAAAGCCGACTGCGGGTCTCTGTGTCCAGTCGGAGTCTTCTGTCTCTCATTGCCCATTAGCAGCGATTGGCATGTTCCAGTAGGAAACACCGCTCCATCACTGCGTGCTTTGCGCCTCCTCAGTTTTCTCTCCTGCGCAACGCTGCAATAGCGCCAGCGTCAACGCCACCGCCAGTGTAAGCGTTAGCGCCCGCTGCTTCACATCTACACATGGTTCCCTTTAGCGGGAGATGGTGTAATTTTTTGGCTTTGCCGACCTCTATAGCTAATACAGAAAGCACTTTTCTTTGTTTCTATATTTCAGCGAGAGGTGCTGGTAGTTGCCCACCTTTTTATGTGTAAAAGTTGATGATAGCTCACAGCGTTCCCGTGGGAAAAATTACGCGGCGGGTGTCATTGTGTTCGTGACCCGTCAAAAAGGGGCGAAATTCTTCTCGGCCAAGTTTTCGGACCCGTGCATGAAGCTACTCTGGCGTCAGTACAACAACGTAAGTATTTATATTGTTACTATATACTATTAGCTACATACCACCAAAATTTCAGTTCATTTGGTGCGCGGGGCCAAAGCGGACATTTTTTTGAATTTGGGCATGTGAGGGGGGGGCAAAACGCGACAAAAAGGCATTGAATTGGCTTAGAGAGTGTCTCATTAAGTGAACCATTTACTTACACTCATTATATATTATATTTTATTGTTTAGGAAGGTTCGGACGCACAAGAGAATATCATATAAAGCTTCCTGGGAGGAAAACGACGTAAAAAAGCACTGACTGCTGTTCAGGACACCCACTCTATTCGGGCTGCATCGAGATTTTTCCGCGTTTGGAAGGCGAACGCAAATTTGGAAGAATCTCCAAGTCAAGCCGTTCACAAACACGTCTCGCCATCGAGTTTTCCTTCAATACCTAATTTGTGCTAAAAAAATTCGAATCTAGCACAATTTTAAATTCATCGCCTCACGAAGCCCGGCTGACGAAGCTGAAAGCCACGAAACGCCGGTGCAGTTCTGCACCAAAACGGTAAAAGGAGGCGAAGAAGATGCGTCAAATTATATCTAGCGTCCAATCGTTGAATAATCCAATGAAATGCAAGCTTTCAACAAAATACAACAATAGCACAAAGAAAGACTGGTGGTGTTTGATCTGCAAGGAGTTTTGCAGCAAAACAGCACCGAATTCTGTCTGGATTTAATGCGTGGAGTGCAAGGACTGGGTTCATGAAGGCTGCGTGAGGGCCCACGGAGTTTAATTTCAAGTGCATCTTTGCAAAAACTGAAGGATTAAATTTTTTTTTCACACTTTCTCGTTTTGCCCCGCAGGTTGGGAAAAAATGAGACATCTGGTGCATTTTTTATTTCTTTTTAAAATAAACTTTTCAACAGTGGCAACATGGTCATATTTATGTAGTACATACCTTGTACCCAAAGGAAAGTTTCTGCATTGTCGTTTAAGGGTAAAGAGTGAAATAAAAATAAATATTCACCATTTTCAAATTTTTGTCTCATTTTGCCCCACCTTACCAAAATTCGGAGCACGCTTGAGAATCGCTTTGGAAAGTAGAACGTGACAGCGTAATCGGGTCCCGCGAGCATCACCTTCAGCCGTGCCGCAAAGAAAAAAAAACGTTTGTGAGCCTAACATTGACCGCTTCAAGCCATCCTGGAATGCCTACTGCAAGTACAGTTGCCAAGTGCCCATTTTACCATAGTTCTTCTTTTTCGCAGATTGGCGAAGTACCCACTACGCCCCCCGCAATGTGCCGCGTGCTCCTGCGCCGCTGCACAATTCGTAGGGTATGGGCAGCTTTAAACCATCCAATCGTTGAGCAATCCACATGTTTTTACGCCTTGTGTGATTCTTCGATTCTGCCACGCAATATTACACGCGTTAAGGAGACCTCCTATGGATATTGTAGGTACAGCACAGCAACAGTAAGAGGGAACAACAGAGACACAAAAGAGCGCTCATTTTTAATTGAATTTATTGAAGGTAGTCCGGACGCTTTTTTACAGGGTGCATGCGCGACAACACGTGTGTGATTATGCTTAACATTGTTAACTTGTTAGCATGAACCAACTCGCCCACATCGAGCTCTTGTTGCTCTTCTAGACTCCTCCCACGATATGACATCCTTGTGAGGATGAACAAACTGTATTTAATTGGTAGAAAGATCCCCCCTCCCCCCTTTCAGAGAAGAGGGAGGGGGGGACCCAACCTAGACGTCAGACATGATCCCGTTGGCCATGGCAGAGCCTTCGGCCTGCCGTATTAAGCGCGCTTGTAATTGTGAGTCGGAGCTGAGGAGCGCGTCCTTCCACCCACGCCAGTCTGGGAATTCGCCCCTTATTGAGACATCCGGGCACGCACAAAGCATGATGCTCAAGTCCGCCTGCTTAATTTACACTTGCCCAAATAAAGTTCCGGTGCACCGTGGTTCATCGTTACCGGACTAGGGAACGTATGTGTCTGAAGTAGGCGCCGCGCCACCGCCTCTCCTTTGTTAAGTGACGCGTGTGCTGGAGGGACGAATTATCCTGCTTAGCCATATAAATGCTGCGTGATTTATCTGTAAGAGGTCATCCTTTCAAATCTCTCATCTCCCCCCCCCCCCCCCCTGCTCGACCAGGACAATTCGGAGGCTCGTTCTGTGAGTCCTCGAGCTGTCTGGTGCGCAGCCTCATTGCCGGGCAACGAGGAGTGAGTGGGTACCCAGATTATATCGATTGTATGCTGGTCTTTGTGTTCGGCCAATATTTTTAGCGCTACGTTTGATTTACGAACTCGTGCAAAGTTTCTAACAGCCCGTCTGAGAATCGCTAATGATTAGTGTAGTTGAGGTCAATGCTATGGCCAATGCAATGGCTGCTTACTCCGCCTCTTCTGCTAAGCTTATTCTTGCCGAACCGCGGACCTTATGATTTCCTTTTTAGTCCGCTGCTGCTATAGCAATGTTGTCACTTCCTCTGTATTCGCCCGCGTGTACGTACGTTGTTTGCGGAAAATCTTTTCAGTTGTTTTGTGTAATTTTCGTTCTTCCTGCTCTCCTTGCCTGATGATGGTCGGGAGGCTTTTTTTTGTTGTTTTTTTTTGTATCGGTAAGATTGCTAAGCATTTCCTTACCTCATAAGGGTTATCCTTTTTGGAACCAAATTGATTTGTGTAGTTGATAAGCCCAGTTCCTCTAGCACATTTCGGCCTGTTTTACTTTTCGTCAGTCTTTCATATTGTACGATTCTCTGAGCTTCTATAAGCTCTTCTGGCGTGTGGTGAAGCCCTATTTCAAGCAGCATTTTTTTTTTGTTACTTTCTTTTTTTTTCTTTTTTTTTTACGAAAAGGAACTTTCTCTACCTTGCATCAAAATTCAGTGTCACCTCGGTGTCGTCTGCTGTACAGCTTATCTGATCACGCACCTTCGCAGAGAGGAATGGCACCGTCATAAACCCAGCGATAAACAACGCGGCCGTTTCAAAATCAAGGTTTAACCGCTTCCACTGGATGTAAAGGGGGAAGGGGGTGATTTTCTTCTGTCTGACTTTGAAGATGAAGAATACCGCACAATCTGTGAACACAAAATTTAGGTAACGCATTGAAAGCGATGTAAATCCTTCCAGGCATCTCTCAGGGAGACACGCTTAACAGTAGACGTGCAGTTGAAATACAGCTTTTTTCGTGTTTTGGCACAAACTCCAGGGATTCGTTTCCAGGTCGTTCCTCGGCGTTTGAATCCATCCAAGCCAACGGCGCCCCCCTTTTATCCAGACGGCGACCTCATTCTCAGTGCCTCGTCGCCAACTGGCCTCGCTAGCAACGATACGAGCTAGGCGTAATTCATTTGCTGTGCCGGAAGTGCAACGTCAGCAAGTGGCAGCCACGAAGTCCCCGTTCTCCCGGCTTTCTTTTAATGACATTTTCGTAAATCGTGCCGGCCACTGTCCGGTGGCAAGTGACCGCGGGACACACGCCTTCGACGCATGTCAGGCTAATCTCACACAAAAAAAAGTACGCCTTCAGAAAACAATGAGGAACGCACACATAGACATCGCCGTGTGTGTGTCGCCCTTCTTTGTCCCCGCCTTCTATTGCGCTGTGTTCCTTCCCATGTTTCACCAACAGGCCAATGCTTTTAAACTAGGAAACTAAAACCGAGGTAAGGGACGAAAAAATTGGGGGACCCTTAAGCTTCGCCTTTAAGAGTTGAACGCGATAGCGATATCCCGTCCCTAGTGCGTACTTCAATCACTTAGTGCATACTATGTAATTGGTAGTATGCTTTAAACCAGGAGAAATTATGCGCGGCAAATGTGGGAAATGTTTTCGAACTTGCTATGCACCCACTACGTGGTGTTAAGGGAATACGCGCAGTAAGGTGTGTGCCGTTTGTAATGGGTGGCTGGCTTTAAAAGTATGGAATTGTTATGATAGTCACAAATTCTGACGCCCGATGGCAATGTACGCTTGTACCACGCAATATTCCTGGGATATTACATGTTATATTCCGACGCCTATATAAAGGACGCTTGCGTTTGCGAAGCATGGAAGTTATTTTCACTGCATTTCCAAGCAGAGGAAGTTATTTTCACAGCATTTTCAAGCAGAGGCATGGCTGTGTGGTAGAGCACCTGCTTGCCACGCAGACAACCCGGGTTCGATCCTCACTCGGACCCGAAAATTTTTATTATTTATTTTATTTGCATCTTTCTCTATTTTTCGGTCACGGACAAGATGATGATTTTTCGGTAACAACCAACGACGCCGAAACTCATCAGAGTTAAAAAAGCTCGTTCTGCGAAACGAGCTCTTTAACGCTATCGCGTTAAAAAAGAAAAGTACATGACAGTCGGAAATATCACTAAGTACTTGCTTCGCGTTATTAAGGACACTGGGTCAGACACGTATAACTACTGCTGCACCAAGCACGCCCCCCAAAGGCATTTAAGAAATGTTTTCAGGTGAGCATGTACGAAACTAAAAAAAATGTGGAAGAAAATATGACACGTGCGACGACTTACGCGTGGAAGCGAGCTGTCCATTGTGATGCTATTTTATTTATTTGTTTCAGTTTGATATAAGTTTTGTTTCTTTACTTTTTCATTCTTGTTTTCGGTCAACCATTTCTTTTTGTTAGAAGCCACCCCATGAGTCGAACAGACAGTTATGCCAGAGAAATCTTAGAGGATGTTGGTTGTGTTTAACTTTAGTGTACTGTATTGTGACGTAAATTGAAATTAATTGAACTGGACGAAAAATCATCCCTACCGTAGAGAGATTAGTACACTAAAGTTAAACACAACAAGTAACGTTCTGTATGCTTTCCCTGCCATAATTGTCTGCTCAATTCATTTGCTGGTGTCTAGCAAATAAACTAGCCCCTCGGAAAATACCACTTCTTTCGTTCATTACTTTTTGTCAAGCAGAACTTGTAGAAATGAAGCAGCAGAGGCGATATAAAGCTCAAGCGCACCCCAGTAAGCCAGATGAAACACAACAGAACAGAAAAGAACGTACACATGATCTAGTCCGTCTTCATGTATCCGTTGTTTGGGAATAAAATGTTCAGTTGTCAAACCACGGCCTTTCCTGTCTATAATATTTGTTGTTTTATTCCTCTAGGAATAAAGAATGGACAGTTTCCAACTAAACCGCTTTTTCGATCCTTTTGCAGAAAATAGGGCATGTTGACCATTCCCCGAGGTCTTCTCGTGTTCCCGTTTGACTGCCGGGTTTACTATGACACGTGGGAAAAAAATGCAGTAAATTGTCGGCAAAATATGACAACGGTTGTTTGGGGGAATTTCCCTCATCGCTGTTCTGCCGCTTCAACGAGTTTATGGAGGCCCTGCTGTCAACTACCGTCTTCCTAATAAAATTTTTATTTATTCTGCCTCCCCCACTCTGTATGACCGCGGAGGGACTATTTCTTTCTGGGCAAGGACTTTGCTTAGAAGACGGTCATTTTATCCTTTCCTGCGAATGATTCGTCTGTCATGGTTGTTTTCTTATTTTCTCGGTTTCGTCCGAGCTTGAAAATGGTACCACGCCATTGAAGGTACCGCTAATTTTTTTTTACGAGACTAGGGAAGAGGCAGTAACCCTCAGGAAATGGCAAACGAACACTTACATTCACTACTTCAACGCATCTCACCGACTGAGCACTCGCACATTTGTAAGTACTGCGATCTCCCGGGCACTCTTTGTCATATAGTATGGGGATGCATAAAAAAGCCCTAGCACCGCTACACTAACCTAAGAGCAGTGGGAGGCCACGTTATTTGACCCAAACCAGACGAATCAGCGAAGGCTGGCTCAACGGGTGCTAGCAGGGTTGCCGTTGAGTGGTCATGAAAAAGGCGCCAGAACTCACCCCAAAAGTAGCCAAAGTAGCCATTTCATTTGGCATCATCGGCAAACTTCTAGCCAAATAGAACAGAAGTGGTATTATCATCAGAATCTTTACTATTGATGTATAAATAAAATCATTTTGAACAAGTAAAACTACAAGTTTAAAAAAGAGCCATGGCGCCAACTGGAAATTTTCGTGGCCAACAGGGTCCTAAAGTAGCCAATTTGGCGCAAAGTAGCCACCAACGGCAACCCTGGGTGCTAGAGATGGCGAAGGCCCGCGACTACCTGAAAATGAGGGGGCCTCCCACCTCGGGCGCACAGTGCACTTGCTCACGCTAAACATTTTTTCTTTCTCTCAAGTTTGACTATATTTCAACTCAATTGCGACGTCGGTCACTGACCTGGAATCGGAGAATCAAAACAAACGCCCAAGTTGCGACGAAGCAAAGCCAACCGGTAATGATGCCAAAGAAATGACTCAAGGCACAGCCGGTGAGATCGATTCATGCAAAAGCACGCCTTAATACCACACGAACAATTTTTGTGTGTGTGCGTAAAGTACAACTTTTCATTGAAATGCGAAATAATACAGAAACGGTGTGAAGTCCTACTACTAGTGAAATAAACCAAGAGGGGACAGAAGAGAGTAGACAGAGCGCTATTTCGTCTTTTTATTTTTTTTTTAAATTGGGGGGACCCTTAAGCTTCGCCTTTAAGAGTTTAACGCGATAGCGATATCCCTTCCCTACTGCGTACTTCAATCACTTAGTGCACACTATGTAATGGGTAGTATGGTTTAAACCAGGAGAAATTATGCGCGGCAAATGTGGGAAATATTTTCGAACTTCCTATGCACCCACTACGTGGTGTTAAGGGAATACGCGCAGTAAGGTGTGTGCCGTTTGTAATGGGTGGCTGGCTTTAAACTATGGAATCGTTATGATAGTCACATATTCTGACGCCCGATGGCAATTTACGCTTCTACGATGCAATATTCCTGGGATATGACATGTTATATTGCGACGCCTATATAAAGGACGCTTGCGTTTGCGAAGCATGGAAGTTATTTTGACTGCATTTCCAAGCAGAGGAAGTTATTTTCACAGTAAATCCAAGCAGAGGCATGGCTGTGTGGTAGAACACCTGCTTGCCACGCAGACGACCCGGGTTCGATCCTCACTCGGACCCGATAATTTTTATTATTTATTTTATTTGCATCTTTCTCGATTTTTCGGTCACGGACAAGATGATGATTTTTCGGTCACGGACAAGATGATGATTTTTCGCTCACAACCAACGACGCCGACGCCGACGCCGACACCGACGCCGGAATTTCTGCGAAACGAGCTCTTTAACGCTATCGCGTTAAAACGGTTCATATTATACACAGTTGTATACTCGCACAACAGCCCTGCGCGACCCACAACAAGCGCAGTTCAAAAAGTGATTAGGCCTAAATATATCTCATCTTTATCGGCGAGGGCAACCGAAGGCGTGCTAACAACCATCATTCAAGGAAACCAATTTTACTGCTTCGATGTTTTCACGTGCAGTCCGATCTCGGCACTTGGCGATGATGCTACAGTCTCAAAACATTGGTTTACAACCACGCGTGCGACAATGGGCGGAGAGCCAGCCTTGTTTTGAACGATCAACGTTGCACAAATGCTCCTTCAATCGGTCTTTACGCAACAACCAGTTTGCCGAATGTAAAATATCTTCCCGCATGGAACAGTTAACTGGTATACCACATTGGAAGCAAAATCTCTAAATTTATTCTTATAGTTGATGAGACACCTTTTTTTTTTGTTGGCCCAGGTACAAGGGCGGACATTGTGGACAACACGCGCCATTTTTCTGGGGCAGAGAAAACCACGTTCACCGTCACCCACCGTGCCACTCCAGTTCTACTACAGCGCTCTGTATCCTCTCTTCTGTTCCCTCTTCGATGTTGAGCTGCTAAAACAAGGGATTAAGTTACGAGTTTGAGCTCAGCCTGCTAAAGCATTCCTTTCTTCCTGTCATTGACGATCTAGTTTTAAAAGAATACCTAACTTAACTGAGAAGTGGCGCCTTTACAACGTCTGCGCATGTATTTTGAGGATCATGACACGAATGATACTGATATTTGCGAAAGTCTTGACCACAGGAAATAAATAAATCACATCGTGCCTTACGCATTCGCCCAAGACGATTCGAAGGCGAAAGTCATCTTCTTTTTCTTTTTTTTACTTTTCAGGAGATTGTACTTTCTTCTAGAAATTGATAATTGAGAGTACTATTTTTTGGATGCTGTTAGCAATAGAAGTATGTAGATCAGCTCACTTAAGACCACTCACAAATCTCATTTGTCAAAAATGCAAACATTATAGATGTTCAGGAGCACGTGGAGGCTTCAACAGATGAAACAGTCTTAAACGAGGGGTGACGCTGGAAAGAACATTTCGGCAAGTGGTTTTGTCTTCTGTTGTTGTTGCCTTGAAGACGACAACACCACTTGCCGAAACGTTGGTTTTAGCGACACCCCTCGTTCAAGAATATTTCATATGTCATCAATGAAAGCCATGCAGCAGGCAAAAAAGAAAAGAAGAACAATAATATCGATCAGATAACGGAAAGTTTATGACGGTCCTATATCTCCCAAATATCTTGTAGAACGATGACGCTTGACAAATGAGGCGGATCTTCATTTTCAACCCAAAGTGTATACCAGGAAACGCACCACGACAGGAAGTTAATGGGACGTGACACGACAAAGAATAATTAATGTGTTTACATAGCCTGGTTGAAGGACTGAATTGACACTAAAGAGAGGTTCCATAACGGTGCCCACTGATGACGCGTGTCTTGAAAGTGTATATCAGGGGTCTCAAACACGCGGCCCGCTGACCTTTTGCAACGGCCCTGCCCTGAGTTACGACTGCCTTCATCCCATATTTTTTTCCTAATAGATATGTTCATGAGCTACCCAGAAATGACTGGTCTAAAGTACTTCTTTTTTGTGTGTAAGGCACCCCATGCGGTTACAACGCGTTGAAACATAACCGTGGAACTCTCTAGAAAACTTTACAAAATATCTATATGCTATAATCGGTGTCCATATTTCAGTCGTTCCGGGAAATCGATATTGATGCGTCTCTCGAATCCCCACGCCTAATCGCCTTGAGAAGGTCCCAGATGTCAGATATGTGAAAGGCCTTCATTCAAATGGCGGCGTCAGCTGACATCTCGTTCAAGCTCCACTTCTTCACTATCCCGGCGGGACTAAATTTCGTGACTGCGACCCGCTAGATAAGTTTGAGACCCCCTGGTATATATGTTACTTTGACAGAATAGGATTTCGGGGTTTTAAAAAAAACAGGCTCTTTTGTACCTTATTACCTCCAAAGTCTTACCAATTTCACGCTCAGTCCGGTGCCCAATTTCGCGCCTTATTTCGCTTTCAACGCACAAAAAGGTAGACGACGCCAGCCTAGTTATCCGGTTGACGTGGTGTCTCTAAGTATTTTTTTTAAATTTGTTTTCTTTTAGAACAACTAAGGACCCTCAGAAATGATTGCGTAGGGGCATACGTTAGTGCAAACATGCTATCATGTAATTCTTACAAGTAGTAAACATAACAGGTAATGAGAACAATCTTGTAAATAAAAGTGTTTACAACTAAGAAAAACAAGAAAAGATCTGTCAGGGAATGAGCATGTAGAAAAGTCTTTAATATAAGCATAAGATAGTTACGCACTCGCTAACGCACGCTACATAATGTCAACTACCTCAAGTACCAACGACCACTCACACATAGCAAAGCGCTTGGACCTTGACTACACTGTGACAATGAAGAAACGCGTGAGCGCTCGTCATGATTTTTTTATGTACCCGAGTTTGATTAGCAATTCGAAACTGACATCCTTGCTTCTATTCGTCATATTAACGCGATAGCGTTAAAGAGCTCGTTTCGCAGAAATTCCGGCGTCGGCGTCATTGGTTGTGAGCGAAAAATCGAGAAAGATGCAAATATAATAAATAATGAAAATTTCCGGGTCCAAGTGAAGATCGAACCCAGGCCGTCTGCGTGGCAAGCAGGTGTTCTACCACACAGGCACGCGTCTGCTTGCAAACAGCAAAAATAACTTCCCCTGCTTGGAAATGCAGTGGAAAATAACTTTCATGCTTTACAAACACACGCGTCCTGAATACAGGCGTCACAATACATGTAATATCGCTGTAATATTTCGTGGTACAAGCGTACATTGCCATCAGGCGTCAGAACATGTGAATATCACAACGAAATCGTGGTTTAAAGCCAGCCACCCCATTACGAAAAGGCACACACGTTACAGCTCGTATTCCCTTAAGACCCCAAAGTGGGCACATAGCAGGTTCGAAAACATTTCACGCGCATAATTGCTCGTGGTTTTAAAGCATGTTGTCCATTACATGGTATGCACTAAGTGATTGAAGTGTGCACTAGGGACAGGATATCGCTATCGCGTTCAACTCTTAAAGGCGAAGCTTAAGGGTCCCCCCAATTTCAGTAATACTAATGAACATATCTCAGTCATGTTATATGGAAAGTGCATGAAAATTATCTGCATGGACTCTATCCGCATTTTTGCGCGACCACCTGGTTTGCATTGGACTCTGCCCTTAGAGGTATTCTTTATACACCAGCGATCATATGCATGCATTGTGCTTCTGACTATCTATAATTTTTTTCTCATTCTTTTTCTCGTTCTTTATTTGTTGAAATAATGAATAGGAGAGGTTGGTGCCATTATGGCGGCACCGGCTACTCCTCGCTTAGCAGAAGAAATATGCAATAAAAATAATAGTAAGGCCAAGAAATGTTATACTGTCGTGCACAAGATCTGAAAATGCAGGTACAATCGAACACCACGTGAGTCTCAAATAGTTGAGCACACGTTCAAATAGATAGAATAAGTTCACATGCATACGTCCAAACTCGGATATTCTCATTGGATTGACACATATTCTGTATGGCTTGTGATACACAGTAAAACACACTAAGACAAATAATTATACATAACGTCAAGCACACGATCACAATATTATACATTTGCTTTTGGTAAGAGGAGGAAGGGAACAACATCGCGTACGTTAATATTTTCATAAAGTATTTGATTTTTCAAGAAACTTGTTGAAGGCGACAAGGCGCTCTTTTCTGAAGGCCCGCTGTTGGCCATGAACCTCGAATTTTCTTTACAGTGAATGGCCTCTTATCTAAAAGCAACAAACTTGTTCGTAATACCTTTCGTAGTGAATCATATTTCTCGCACTCAAGGAGTAGATACTTTTCTTCTGCAGGCTGGCCGCAAGAGCAATGAGGTCTATAGACGCACGCTTTATCTTAATTGTATAGGAAGTCTCACGTAAATGCTGTAAATGTGCGCAAACGCTTAAAATGGGAAATTCGAAACATTAGTTCTTCCTTTTTCTTTGTTCGTGTATTTTATAAATATTAATAACATGACGATAGCAAAGCCGGTTCTAACGTAACCTTCCTTACCACATGTTTTTCACACATAAGTAACATAAACTTAAGAGACTCAAAGTGCCTAGTCAATAAAAGGGTGATTTGTCCACGCTTTCTAAGGAAAGGCATTTTTTTTTCAATGTCTTATACCCACCCTTAAATCCCGAAAGAGGCTGCTTAGGTGGCGAGTAAGGTAGTACAAACTTTAATCATGAATTTCTGTGTGCTCCCGGAAATGTATTACGTTGCAAGAGCCGTATCACTTGCTTCAGAGGAAGTGATGCATAGCTTCAGGGTCAGCTATATCGCCTGCTGTACAACCTGAATTTAGAATGCAACAGTCCGTCCAATAAAACTTTTACAGTGCATCCCATCTAGTCCGCTATATTTGTTTGTGCTTGCAATTTAGACAGCCACTAAAGTTCAACACTAAGCGGTCAATAAAAACAAAATGCCACAATTAACGCGAGAGTGAGGAATTGGAATGTTATAGGAAAAAAAATGCCCCCACCTCCCCGAAGGGAATCGTGAGGAAATGCGAATGCATTTCTTGCACCGAGAGATTTCGCCTTCACCGACTTCTGCCATCGCCTTGAGAGGCGCCCAGCCAGCGAACGGTGGAGAGTGAGGCTCGAGCGGACGGGAGAGTGGGGCGAGGGAGGGGAGAGAGAGCGAATGGCGAGAGAAGGAGCGGCGAAGCACTGCACCTACCCTCTCCTACACTCTCTCGCACCACATGCTCCGGGTTGCTAGGGGCGAGGATAAGCGCGCGCACCCGCAGCTGTTGCTATGGGAGAGGGAGTGAGAGCGGAGAGATAACACCTGCCGGCGCGCGGACACCGCCGCGGACAACGCCGGATGCCTGACATAGCCTGACTAAGAAATGCATTCGCATTTAAAAAGCTAGCAGCTCACACCTTCGGGAAAGAACGCCTGGTTCAGGGAATGAAGGGTCCTGATTGCTGTCTATAGCATCAACGAAACTTAGCGATGAGAGCGCAACACGCACAAAGCTATCAGCCATCCTCTGACCCCCTTTTAGATACGCGCACCACGCCCACGCTCGACCACAGCCGGTCGCTCATACTATGCATTTCCTCCGGAAGTATGCATCCACCCCCCTCTCGGATCCTATTTCCATGTGCCTTACGCGCGACGGAAGCGGTCGACTCGTTTTAACTCAGCTTGAGCCACGTCCGTCGGAAGAGCTCGTGGGACTCGCACACAAAACATACGATGCGCGGGTCGATGTTATCGATTTGGACTTTATACGGAACATGACGGCGACGGCAAAATGCTCCTGGAGTGTTCATAGAGTTGCTATCGCAATAAAACAGACCCTTTTCATAATTTAAAGTTAGCTATTCTGCTAGCCAGTTTACACAACTAATGGCCGCTAGCCACTTACTAGAAACAGCGTGTTCAAGCGCAGTTTGCCTGAGCTGTGACTTGGAAAATGTAGGCTTGGCTCTCTTGACATAAACACTCATAACAGACAAGCCTCAGCACGCGCAACTAGGACCTCGTTTCCACATGAAGGACGGCAGGTGCCCCCCATTGGGTAGGCGAATATGCAGCGTAGGGAAGCGTACTTGTACATTATAAAAAGTTCTATTCTAGAGTGCTAAATGCCATAGCAATGACCAGGCCACGAGGCGAGCCTGATAGGTTGTTTACGCAGGATGAAACTTCACTACCTGGAGTTCTTTATCGTGCGCCCAGTGATATGATAGCCGAGTGCGTTTGTACACATTTCGGTTAAAAAAAGACGTTCAAATGCGCTCGCACAAACGACAGGACGGAACGACAATGGCGATATTCCTTCCATTCGACCGAAGCCGCCATGGCCGACATGGAAAACACGACCTCCTTCCCAGCCAAACAACTCCATATCTAGTGAACCACCGTGGCGGGCACTCAGACGATGGTTGAACATTTTTGTACCTGTTTCTCCGCCTCCATTTTTTTTGTATTTATGGATTTTAACAGGTCTTGACACCTTCGTGGATTGGATTTGTAGTGGTAGCACACGTGGCAGGCCATCTCAATTTCGCAAGGGTCAGCAAAGTTTGCTAGAATTCCGCTCTCTTGCTACGAAGTTGATAGGCTACTGCAACGTCTCTGCTTCTCGACTCTTCAATACGACCTACACGCGCAGAGACTGGATTCTGATGAAAAGAATTGACCGGATGCCGAAAGAGAAAACGTGCGCATAGATATAAAAGAATGCCAGCAGACCAATTTCATCGTGGGGTCAAGTCTGGCAGCCTGGACTAGTTGCCCAAGAGTGTCAATATTTCAAGGTGAAACAGGACTTTCGAAAATCAGGGCCAAGAGTGCTACACACACAAAAGGAAACAAAAATAATACTAAGGCGACGACTCATAGGTAGGAGAAGTCAGCAGGGTGTTCCAATAAACTATCGCGATTGCCAGCCCTCCGGGCACATGCAATTTTGCCGGCCCGAGAATGCAGGGGAAGGGCCTTCGAGTATGCAAAAGGGTGCTTACAGCTTGAGCCAAACATTTTGTCTTTAGTATCTTTTTTTTTCGACGATTCCGGAAAGTGTTACAATTCGCCAACTGATATACGAGGCCTCAGACCGAAGAAGATTGAAGAGGATGCCAGAGGTGCACTCGCCTGACGAAGAAGATGATATGGAGAAATCGTTTTCCGCCGTTTCGACACAACTTTCGTACCTTTAGCCGCTGCTCAGCGCGAATAAGCGCCCGCCGAGAAGCTCACGTCGCTCGCTGCAGATCGACTGAATGTTTTTTTTGACGGCTCAGCCAATCTCCTCTGTGGGCCTTGGAGACTGGGATTAATAATCATAATCAGCACGAAGCAAGAAATATGCATGTAGCACAACTAGTTCCAGGATTCCAGAACGTCATTTCGGGTTTGTCAACGTGGCTTTTTGGGCTAGTTGGGTAGTTGGTCTCTTGCTCGTCCGTGTGTATTAGCGCTATGCCCCGTTTTGAGTCATTTCGGGGCTGATTTTGTAAGAGGCTATTGCTTTTCTGTAGAAGTGAGGGCCAGTTATTAAGTAACGGGGTTAAGGGTGGCCCAAAACACATTACGCACGCCGCGTCTCGATGAACTACAGGCTTCGAAGCCCCATACACTAAAGGACACATGCTTTACGACCCACACATGCTTAAAACACACACACATACCTTAACAAAACAATAAGCGTACGTGTTGCGTGCAACTTTTGCTGAGACAACTTACAACGTTGCCTTCGATGCAATATCTACGCACACACCTGGTGCGGTCGTAAACGAAAGAAGCAGGCAGCCCTCCATGACACAGAAAAGAGCTACGACCCACTGCTACATCATGAGGTATTCTCCCCTGTCCAGTATCACGTCCGCAGTTGCTTGCTAGGCGCCACAGAATGCCGGCTACTACGCAAGCATGACATCGACACGTCGTTGGTCCGCAATTTAACAATCCCTCTCTAGCCATAAATATTTTTTCGCATGTCGGGGGGTCAATACACTGGTAATATACAGGGTGTCCCATTTATCACGCAGCATGATTTTAAAAAAGAGGAACGGCGTTACGCGAAGCAGACCTAGTACATAATGTTCCCAGTATACTGTAGTAGCCGCTACTATTTTTTTGCATTAATGTGAATTAATTAATTAGTCATAATTAAATTCGTAACTCCAAAAATACTCACCTAATTATCAAAGTGTCAATGAGGCAAATGTGGGCATGTTGAAATGACATCTATCTGTGCTACTTTCAACAACGTACTAATTGCGTGCTAATTTTTTTCCTTTCGGATTCGATTGTTGCTTCATGCATGGCCTCCGAGATTGTGCGCCGGTGCGCGACCTCGGAGGCCATGGCCTCGGAGGGACTATCTGCGGTAATCTATGTCAGCATGCTCACATAGATTACCGCGGATAGTTTTCTATGCACTTACATATGACATGACTATGGGGCATGTTCATTAGTTACACAATACTATGAAAGCAAGCAATACTGGCAACCATAAACATTTCATTAAAATTGCGTGCATTAAAAATCCCGAAGAGCATTTATTGCGCGTATTTGATTGTCAGGATGTGGCCAGGTTCTTGTATGTCGTCATCAGTTCGCGATGTTCCGTTATGTAGGCACACCCACACTGCAATGTGGACCTATCTTGGGCATTCAATCCTCGCAAATTAGCCGGCATGAATGAAACCACATGAATTCTCACATAATCCAGCCATGTTCACGACTGCTTATGAGCCTGCTGTTTTAGTGGCTGGTATAGGCTCTAATAGAAGTTCGAGTGGCAGATGTGCTTACCTCAGTCAAGTGAGCATGGCTCACGAATGGCACGACAAGGAAACCTACTGTATACCATAACTTCGCTAATGGCAAAACGGAGGCAAATAAACAGAAAGTAAAAGACATCATCGTTCAGCTGAAACACCGTTACGAAAAATTTGTATGAAATGTCGCATTCCATATGAAAGGCAAGATATTGCGCGCCTGCATACATGCTACAAGAAAGTGTGGTATTGATATTTCTGTACATAGATGATTAGAGCATTTTGGGAGCGCTGGTTTACCGTACGGTAAGTATGGCAATACCGTACCCATCTGGTGGGCAGGTCTAGCTATCTTACTCTGCATGACCTGCATTAGTCACTCTGGTCATCTGACGACGTTACCGCGGGCATTGTGCAACTCGCGCAGTTAAAACCTTTTCGGATCATCCTACACTTAACACTGTATGGTAACATTGTACAGCCTAAACTCTACGGTATTGCGGGTGCCGCTAAAAAACCGTAATATATTTGTTTACATCTGCATTGTCCACATCTACATTATTCTGTTTATGTATGGATATGATGTTTATGCACGGACGCTTCGTAATCAAAACTATGTCATTAAAGGCTTCGCCCTAGCTCATTTAAATTAAAAAACAGTACATGCCTGAATTTTTCGGCCCTCTTCTTGTGGATCACTGCTTTTCATGTCCATGCCATTTCATGACGATGCAAATTGGTTCTTCTGTACTGTTGAGCGCTTTTTTATCTAACTTCCTGTAACTTGATGCTATATGTAATACTTGTCGATTTATTTGCGCTCTTCGTGCATGATTGACCGTCGTCTTGCTGTTTTGCCAACCTTATGACGGGGTTGGAACCTCATCAAGCTGCTTGAGCTCTTACGGTCTCTACTCCTCCTTTTCAATGGAAACAAAATTGATTGATTGATTGATTGATTGATTGATTGATTGATTGATTGATTGATTGATTGATTGATTGATTGATTGATTGATTGATTGATTGATTGATTGATTGATCATTCATTTATTCACTGATGCTCACTGGTGCGAAGGATCCAAACGTTTCCATGTTATTGCGCCATTTTGGCATTTTTTTCTTGGCAAATAAATTTAGTGCCAACTCAAATCGCCTTCAATATAAACTATATTGGACGAACCAGGGACACGTAGCGTAAACAAATTAATTGGCCTTGACGTCCATAATACGATAAAAAACTGTTGCGCACAGAGTTCGCGGAGAGTTCGCGAGCAATGTTCGTAAACTATTGCGAACAAAAATTTGAGCGTGGTACTAGAGGTGGAAGCAGTGCGGGTCATTGCTGCGCATAGAGCCGGCGATTGCGGAATGCAGACCGCTGCAACGAAGTGGCACTTAATTAGATTCAATTATGAAACAATGACATTTGCGAGAGCGCAGAATTTGGATTGCTTAACTAAGCACAAGGGTTGGAATGAGCACTTCGCCTTCGAAAAGGACTAAATTACGCTGGAAGACAGCCATTTAAGCGAACGCTGAAGATTGAGCAAACGTCGCCGACACAACCATGGGGAGAACTTCTCTGAAAAGCAGTACAATATTGGAAAACAGATTGCTTAATAACGGTATGTAGCAATTAAGTAACGGACGGTTGGCTCTAAATGCGCACTATTTCTCAGTTTGAACTAACAGAAGTTGTGCTAAAGCAGATATTGCCGCGCAAGCGAGGAAATCAGGGTCCTCAACCGATCATGATGTTAACGCTTTACTGTACCGTCGGCCGAAATGCATGTACATTCGTTCGGAAATTTCAGGAAAAAAAGCCGAAACCGCTCATGTAGATGTAGATGCGGACCCGTAGATCGGTGGGCACATTCCAATTCTGATTATATATAATATATTTGTTGGAGTTTAATGCCCCAAAACCACAATACGCTTGGGAGGGATGCCTTAGTGGAGGTCCGCCGCGACCGGGATTCCAGCTAATGACAGGAGAAACAAATACCTGGAAAGACGGCGAAGTTAGCTAGTTCTGAGACGGCCTGGCTACCCTGTGCCGTGTAAAGGAGGTAGAATGAACTCTGCTTATACATCTAAAGCAGACGTAGCAGTAATGAGATTAGAGTAATTAAATTGCTTTTTTGGTTGTAATGAGTAATGTATTGAATTACTTCAACTGAGTAAGTTAAAAAAAATCAGTCGTTAGTTTGGCAATTATACAAAGAAACATAGCACGTCCGCTTCCCTTGTGGCATACAAAATGATGAAATAAAAAAGCTGCGTATGCTGTTCTATGTTCTGTATCTAACTTGCACACTGCAGTTTACTATTATGAGTCAACTAGCACAGCAACCAATTCTCTTAATAACAAAGCCTACGCAAACTAAGTGCCAAACCTGAAGCGTAGAAGTTCAGCAAATATTTCTGAGATTTCATTGTATAAATTTTGCAAGTCGCGTGTATGGTTTTTGAATGAAGGACGAACTATTGTTCAAGTAATTTCAAAATAATTTTTCATGACTTTTCAACATTACTCTACGCCAGATGTAATATGAAATGTAGTTTCAATACATACAGATACATTTTAGAAGTAATTAGTAATGTAATTTAATTTCTTTTTGCCATCTCTGCCACCTCTGATCTACAGGCGCGTGCCAAATGAAACACTCGTCTATTTAATTTCCTTGTATTTCGTTTCTCTCTCCCTCTCTATGTATTCCTGCTGCGCGATTGGCCAGGAATAATATAGTTCAAAAGAGATCTAACTACCGTAAAAAGCAAAGAAACATTTTAAAGAGACTGCGACCCGACGTGAAGGTTTACATAGGGGCGGGGCTGCTGCGCTATTCAGTACGAGGGTGCGACTTCGATTTTAGTTAGTTAGTTAGTTAGTTAATTAGTTAGTTAGTTAGTTAGTTAGTTAGTTAGTTAGTTAGTTAGTTAGTTAGTTAGTTAGTTAGTTAGTTAGTTAGTTAGTTAGTTAGGCGTTAGTTAGTTAGCAGGTTGGTTGGTTGGTCGGTCGGTCGGTCGGTCGGTCGGTCGGTCGGTCGGTCGGTCGGCTCGGTCGGTCGGTCGGTCGGTCGGTTGGTCCTGAATGCTGCCAGCTTTCTTTAAAAGATCAAAGCAGGGTGGGTACAGATTGCAAGACTAAGTCCCTCCCACAGTTTCATGCGAGCGAAACACAAAAACATCTTAGCGCTCTCATTCAAGTGCACGTCGAAGAAACCCGGATGGACGGACTTAATTCTG
>JALIZH010023668.1:0-37853 GCA_030522465.1 Rhipicephalus appendiculatus | reverse complement strand
ACCGCAAATAAAGCGGCAACATCTCCAGAAATCTTCCCACAGAAGTACCACAATCGTTAATAAACATCACTTCGTCATTATCGTCAACAACACAGGACATGACACTGTGCATAAGGTCCATTATCAGGCAACGAATAAAACCATACATTCAATATCAATGCCAAAAGCCGAACAGGAACATATCCCTGGTTCCTGCAGGGCTTTTTAGCGCTGTGATAGAATTTTTGTATCTTTATTTCCCTCCATGGTCAATATTTTTCGCTATAAAGGGAGTGGAAATACCATATTTTAGTCAAAAGTAATTGTTATAGTCATGAGTGACTGTTGTAATTAAAGCTTGAAGCAAATAATTGCATTACTAAATTACCAGCCCACATAAGCAATTCAGTACATATCTCATTATCGCAAAAAAAGTAATTTAATTGCCGTAATTTCAGTACTGCGATGTCTGCGGTTGATGCATGAATAGGTGGAAAAATCATATTTCAGTTCACTTGAGGGTGGTGATATGCTTATATCGTAAAATCCCTGCCGAAATATGTGTTCGCGCCTAGTAAAACAGAACGAAAATGTTGGCTAAGTTATTAGAAGTTCACGCTTACCTTTCAGTCGCTCATCCAATACCGTTGAAAACTGCTTGAAGTTTGGCCCCACGATGATGCCCATGTCCTGCGGGGAAAACGGCAAAGATATTGTGCTCGAGATTCGACATATTACTGGTTGTGAGAGAGGCAAACTTTAAAACTTAGGAAGCAGCATACGGAAGTCGGTAAATATTACACAACTGCAATAACGTATGTGAACTTAACGAAAGCACGGAACGCGATTAAAGGAAAAGAAGACCCACTGGCACTTCAATATGGACGAAGCCATGTGCACATTGCGCTCGCCGAAGCAGTACGACAAGAGAGGTAGCGATAACTGAACATTATTTCAGCCTGACGCATAGGAATTGAGGACTAATGAATTACTGTGACGACTTATTATCGGAAGTATGCGATATGACATATACGTGATGTGCATGACGGGCCAGACGGATTTAACACCTGCCCCATGACTGGTGTATCGACAGTTTTTACAGCTTAGGTACTACACATTTGCGTGGTTTTAGGGGGGATGATGGTATGAACTATCTTGGATAATTCAACATGCAAGACCAACTAGCCCATGTATCCAAGATGCAACACCAACTAGCCCATGTAGCTGCTCTTATGAACTATCGCTGCGAATGAAACTGTGGACTGTATGCAGTAAGATGAAGGAGTTAATCTCAAGGTTAACGGCCTTAACAGCGTAAAAGTTACGGTATTTCCGGCGCTGCTAAGACACCCCGTTTTCGTGTTGGACGTCGGTTGTAGCTGACTATAAGATACCCTGGACTGCAACGAATACGGATGCTGTCTGCTCAACAGGATACACGCTTTGCAGTATAGGCACCGTGCATACGTTAGGAGCCGCCACAGTCACGCGCTGCTTCCAGCGCCAAAGCGACCACGGCAGCAAACTTGACGGGATACGGGAGCAGACGACGCAAGCGGCGGCAAGTCACCGCACCGTGCTCTGGCGCTTCGCTTGAGGCGATCTCGTTTCCGTTTTGCTTTCAAAAGACGCTAAATTGTTAGCAGTCGTCAGATAACCGTAGTGGTACCGCGTGTGCTTCTTTTTGCCAGACCTCGTGCGCCCTCAGGCGAACGCGGCAACATAAAATGCACGAGCTGTGGGAAGACGACAACGGAGGCGACGAGCCCGTTGAGCGAAACTGCGCGCGGGTATAGCGCGGGCCACTTCACTCACTATAAACGATCACAGCTTATCACCCTCGGGTCAACGTGGCAGCAAACACGACAGTATATAGCTTCAAACAGACGATACCAGCGATTGCACTGTCACGACCGCTTAATTAAAAGCGTTGTCCATCGAGCGGCCGTGGCACTACATTCACTGCGCCGATGTCAAGCAGTGCAGCCGAGGTTGTCATCACGGCGCGCGTTCTGCTAGCCACTGGCCAGGCGCGAAAAGCACGAAAAGCACTGGCATCGGAAAAGGCCATCGTTCCGCGATTGCACCCCAGTGCGAACGGGTGAGAGTAAATTCCCTATATTTTTAAACACGATAGTCTTTCTTGGGATACCTCAACGAAGATTTTGGTCTGTTTCTCTGTTTGTCGGCACGTCGCACGATTCAGCTAGCTGGCCAAAGTTTAAGCCCCTTGCCTTACGACCTCCAATCTTTACCGAGGAGCATGTGTTCATACGGGTGAGCGGGGGCAATTAAAAATAAAATATTACGCATATCTGAGGCACATCATCAATACCTTATATTCACAGTGTTCCTTTAAAACAAAATCTATAGATACGTAATTATAAAGATCCCAGTGTTTATTACGCGGCGCTCAAAATGCGCCGCTGTGTATAAAACAAGTCTCCCTTATTGATTTAACTTCGACGCTGTAGTGCTGCCACCTGGCAGCAGCATAGTTCAATACAAGCCGATGTTCCCCGTTAGCGCCTGCAGATGGCGTCCTCTTCTGTTTTATTATAGAGTTAATGTATATGCTACCTTTAGGTAGCATATACAGCTACCTAAAGGTAGCATATACAGCTACCTAAAGGTAGCATATACAGTAACTCTATTTTATCAATGCCAGCCAGATGCGGCTGATTCAAGCGTAGAAAAGCGCTGTCTCAGGCAAGGCAAAACATATATGGCCCGCTTGATGAAATACGATCCACTCAACAAGATATGATCAGAGAACGCAGAGAAAAGACCGACGACCAAATTTCAGCGGAGAAGCGCCGGCGTCCGTCTCAAGCGTGCCCGGGAACCGTCCGAAAAACGAGCCCGGCGGCTAGCCTAAGGTGATTAAATTGTGGTACTCATGCAGTACGGTCGGCACAAGACTATCGTCCTTCGACGACATTTGCAGCGAAGCACGCAGATACGCGACCAATTTTTTACTTTAGGTAAGAGCATCCCGTCAAGTCTGCGCTTGTTGCCGCTAGAGGCGCCTTCGTCCAAGGCGGAGTTGCGTCTGCACGGAGTCTATACGCACGTCACGCTGTTCGTCAGAGCGCACTCACATTTAACGGTGTTTGCAGGACGCCCGGCATCGTGTGGACTATGTACTGCAGCTGCTTCTGGGCGTTGTCCAAGGCTACGGAAGCGTGACCCTTGGTCAGAAGTGCGCCGAGGGCCATGAAACTGTCAAAACACGAAGAGAAACGACGAATGAAGCTCCTGGGTTTGCTGACGTTTAGTCAGACTTATGCGAGAGCGACAGTAAAGGTCGGTACAGTCACAGAATTAGGTTAAGCGTCGCATACGAGTGCTGCGGCGACAGTTCGTGACATTCACAAGCCGTGTAGGCACTGAAGGTACGTAGTAAACTTTCTAATTGTTTAGCTCGACGATTCTGAGCCACGCGTTCTTGAATAGTACTGGGCTCGAGTCTGTTCCTGCACTTCTCGGCTCGATGGACAGATGGTGCTGTACCCTTTTGATCGGGCGGCGGCTGCCTACGCCGCGTCACTTAATTTCCTTCGAGTTAACCTCAGCGCCGTACGCCGACTAAAAGAGACGCCAAAGTCTTCCATGAATTGCTGTGGTGCGCCTATGACGCTCATGAAACAAATGTATAGCCGTAACTTTTATGAAAGGGAATACGCGAGCGCGTGGCAAATAGCGTCGCGCAGCATATTTAGCGCGGCGCAGGAGCAAAATGTCAAGATAAAAGGAGATAGTGGCGCCTTTCCGTCTATCGCCTGCCCCCCCCCCTTCTTGCAGTTTTCCCTCTTTTTTTATCAATTTATGTTGTGGCAGACGAAGGTGTATAGCATTAATTCTTGTCGAAGGCGATCATTGTTGCCTGAAATGTCTCAACCGAATATAGATATCAAGAAGAAAGCGTAAAATAAACACATTCGGGGCGGGAGTGTAGGCAGTATAAGGGATGGCACCACTCCCTCCGTTTATTTTCAAAAAATTGAAGGACACTTTGTATATTCTAAAGTGTGTTCGGCGAAAGCGTGTGGCCGTTCCAGTGACTATGCCATGTCTTTTTTTTCTTTTACACTTTCAGTGGGATAACACACAAAGCAAATGTGTGCGTGTTTTCTTTTTTATTTTTTTACCGCGAGTCGCAGCGAGACGCGAGACTAATCTTCCTCCGTTCGCATGCGTTAGTATTTTCTCGCGCTTTGTGCATCGTGCAAACGCCATAGCGTTCCAGCGCTTAAATTGACGGGCCCTTTGTAAATTCGAAGGTGTATTCCGTGAACGCCTGTGTCCATTGAGACGGCGTCGGTCAGAATTATTGCAAACGCTGGGCACAGCGAAGCTACGCAAGCAAAGAGCGAGCGCTGTAGAGTCCGACGCGACCGGCGTCCGTTTGCGCATCCCGGCGGCCACCTGGTTCCGTGCCAGAGCTCGGATGGACGGGACGGACGGACATGGACGGACGGACGGACGGACGGACAGACAGACAGACAGACAGACGGACGGACGGACGGACGGACGGACACCGGACGCCGGACGGACACCGGACGGACGTGAGCATGAGACATTAAAGGCTTTCGCCTTAATATCGCCACTGCGCCACGCCACATACGCGGTACGAGGCTATCTGCCACGCGTTCGCGTGTTCCCTTTCATAAAATTAACGGCTGTGCTGAATGGCTTTGAAAGAGAGAAAAAATGAAGAAATAAGTGCAGCGCCGTAATGTCTTTCCCGGTGTCTCCCAGGGGAGGTCACCTCCCCTGGGAGAGACCTGGGAGAGACAGTTATGGCGCTGCGGTCGCGGGGGATGGGAAGTGGGGAGAGGATGAAAAGGTAATGTGGGGGAGAAGAGAAGAGAGAGAAGGAAAAGGAGGTAATACGGCTGAGCATAATCTTACGCTAAGGCCACGATGAGGATCCAGAAGGCTATGCTGCACTTCACTCGCGCCGCCGCCTGTTCCTCGGTTTCCGGCTGATCGTACACGGGCTCACGCATGTGACGGACGCAGAGCACACAGATCCCGAACCACGGGCACGATGACCGCCAGGAGGAAACCGATCACGAGCAGCAAGGATCCGCCAGCGCCACCGAGCAGCAAGTCGACCACCTGGACAAGGAAGCGTTGAAACATATCACGAATGACGTAAGCATGAACCAGTCGGTGCCTCATGTGTGCGTACAACTGTCAGTCGCGGCGTACGCATTTACGTGACTTGTCTTCTTTCCCATCTGTCCGGTGTCTTCAAAATCAAAGGTGCAAGCACTAGCTCCTGTGTGGCGATTCTGCCAAATAATTGTGGCCCCGGCACACTTCAGAACGCAGTGCAAATTGCCATGCAAGTTCCATAGCAAGGAAGGCGACCGAGTTGGACTGTACGTTTGACGTGCCGCGTTACATCACCACCGGGGTGAACAGGTCGTCATCTAGCATAACTTGCGAACATCGATCTCAAGTGGGCATGCGCTTCAAACCACGGGTTCAATTCTTTTTGTGAACGAACTTGGCATGATTGCTTTCCCAGTTTTATATGTTGGGAAAGTGACGGAATACTCACGAGTTTCTCGTCCACTGCATCAGGCCTTTTTGAGAGCTGTGAACAAGAAAAGGGAAAGAGCTGTATCGAAAGATAACGAGGATAGAGATATGGAAATGATTGAAGAGGTACACATGCAGCTGAATCGAAAGGCAGCGACAGATAAGCAATGTGGGCCGTAAAGCTGATTAGGACGGAACACTTGCCCCTGGAGGTTTAAGACGTAATAAAAGCTCGAAGGCGCGAAAGACAAACAAAAACTGAGTCGCTGCATACGCGTCACATTCCTTCTTTTCTCGATGTTTGACTCGTCGTCACACCACGGTCAATTATAACGTTCAAATTCTGGCCGGTGTTCCAAGCAACAGCCACAAAACACGTATTCATTTCATCCTCAAAGAAACGTCCGAAGGGGCTCCGTATTGGTACGGATGTCAAACGTAGATCACGTGCTACAGAGCCCCATGAGCCTGTTTGGCGTAGCGCACACCCACAAGGACAAAGAAGGACACACACACACAGCGTTGTGTGTATATGTCCTTCTTTGTCCTTGTGGGTGTCCTTCTTTGTCCTTCCAGCTGCAACGTGGCCCTCTTGAGACACTTAGCTTCGACACGCAATGGAGGTGATCGAAGGCGGAAAAAGTGGAGGATATATCTTTCGCTCAGTGTATTACCTGCATCTTTACATTCGAAGTCCACTGTGTTCAACTGCGGTCTGTGACGTAACTGCTGGGCACTCACGTACCTTCCGGGATGTCCTTCGAAAGTATCATGGAGCCGAAGCCACGATGGAGCCAGATGAAGATCTTCTGCAGGCCGTTGTTTGAGATGCCCTCACGTGGCGTGATCGTGGTGGCGGCGGGTGTCTTCTCGTAGCTCACCTTCTTCGGATCATCGCAGCCTGGCAACAAGATAGAGTGAAAGAAACTTAGCGCGGTAACTTAAGTAGTCGGTAACTAAGTAATGCCAACGTTGACTCTTCGCGGAAGGTAACTGGGTCTTTTGGAGTGGCCGAGGACAACTGGGTCTTTTGGAGTGGCCGAAGACAACTGGGTCTTTTGGAGTGGCCGAAGACAACTGGGTCTTTTGGTGTGGCCGAAGACAAGTGGGTCTTTGGAGTGGTTTAACGGCGGAAGCTATTTAAGCTCGGCAAAACTCTGGGATTTACGGCACAAAACTGGGTGGGCGTGCGCCTCAGAATGCAGGTATGTGTCAAGCGGCTCCTAGCATAGCGTAGCCACGTATAGTGTGGTATAGCAAGGCGGTGGGAAAGGGAAATCACGTGAGAGTGAGGGGAATGAAAGCATGATGGGAGAGGGTAGAAAACACTGCATAGCCTTGTATAATGTGGTTCCGCAAGTGGATGGGAAACGGAAGTGAGGTTAAGGGGGATTGATCATAGGGTGCGGAGAAGGGAAAGGAGGATGCTGAGAGGGTAAACCGTCGCATAATCATGTACGTTATAGCGTAGAGAGGGGTGGGAAAGAGAAGTATGCGGTGAGCAGCTCCTAGCGTAGCATAACCATGCGTAGTACAGTATACCACGGGGGGTGGGAAAGGGAAGTGAAGGCGAGGGCAGAAATGAGGGCAGAGGGTAAAGCATAATCATAGTAATCATCATCAGCCTGACTACGCCCACTGCAGGGCAAATGCCTCTCCCACGGTCCGCCAATCAACCCGGTCCTGCGCATGCTGCTGCCACGTTGCACCCGCAAACTTCTTTATCTCATCTGCCCACCCAGCTTTCTGTCACCCCCCCTCGCGCGTTCGCCTTCTCTTAGGAATCCCTTAATGACCTTAATCCCTTAATGACCAGCGGTGCCTACCCGCGCGACGTGCCCGGCCCTTGTCCATTGCTTCTTCTTTATCTAGTGAAAGCATAATATAGTCCTGTAAAGTATAGTATAGCAAGGGGTGTGAAAAGGGGAAGTGAGGGTGAGGAGGAGGGAAAGGCCACCAGCTCCTCTGTCTTCCCACCACTATTGCGTAGCTGCCCGAATTTATTTTAATGACCAGGAGACACCGCTGTTACCTGGTTGCGTGTCTTCTCTCCCAGTGTGTTCGCAGTTATTTTGGCGCTGATTTGAAGCAAAACCTGCTCAAGGCAAATGTTTTTCTTTCTTTCCTAGGAGCTCAACGCATTACACAGGCTATACTCGGCAACAACTTTTCATGACAGCACTGTGGAAGCTACAGAACCGAAGCGCACGCCTGCTACCACGCCGAAAACTAGTATCTAAGTTTACTGATAATGTTCTCATTTCGCCTTGCTGAAATAAATGCTGCTTTATTTACTATCAGGCTCACACAGCTTACGGGAAGGTTGTAGGTATAATGAATGCTATTGTTCCCTTCTCAAGAGCGCCTTCCTCTTTTTTCCATTTCTGAGACAGCACCACCTTTTCAGCACGCCCGTTTTCCAAAGTAAACATGGCGTCCACGACGTAGTGGGTCAGCGTGCGGCCGCAAGCGAGCTGTTTCAGTTCTCTAAGAAAAAATATACCCGTAATACGACACTAAAATGTACACCGAACAATCCAAATGTTTCTCTCATTCCCATTTTTCGTGTTATATTTTCTAAATGCGTTAACGATGCGAGCGAGCAAAAACGAAATCAGCCGCAAGCTGCCGTACTACTTGCGGAGGAACACGAACGTGCGGAAGCCCCGCCTCCGTAACCTTCGCTCCACTGTCAAGATAAGTTGTCGCCGAGTATAACTAGAAGAATAAGGATGAGATGGAGCACATTCGGCAAGCATTCTCGAATCATGAATGGTAGTCTACCACTATCCCCCAAAAGGAAGGTATATAACATCCGTATCTTACCGGTACTTACCTACGGAGCAGAAACCTGGAGACTTACAAACAGGGTTCAACTAAAATTGAGAACGACTCAGTGAGCGATGGAAAGGAAAATAATAGGCTGTAACCCTAAGAGACAGGAAGAGAGCACAGTGGGTCAGGGAACAAACGGGGGTTAAGGATATCATAGTTGAAATCAAGAAGAAGAAATGGACATGGGCCGGGCATGCAGCACGTCGGCAGGATAACCGCTGGTCATTAAGGGTAACTGACTGGATTCCAAGAGAAGGCAAACGCGTGACGGGGAGACAGAAAATTAGGTGGGCAGATGAGATTAAGAAGTTTGCAGGCATAACGTGGCCAGCAGAAAGCACAGGACCGGGTTGATTGGCGGAACATGGGATATGCCTTTGCCCTGCAGTGGGCGTAGTCAGGCTGATGATGATGATAGCAAATGACGTGTACTCAAAGTGAGCAAACTCCGAAGCGCAACGGCTTACCTGCCGCTGCGCCAGACGCGACGACCGCGTGGTCTCCTCCGAGAAGCAGAAACAGGAACAGGAGAAAAGCTTGAATGGCACCTTCCATGACGTCAGGCCGGTGTTCCAAGTCCGGGCTTTTGAAGTCAGTCCAAAAGAACATGAACAAGAGGACAGCCATTTGCAGGGGTAATGTATCCCCATTTACCAGTTACAAAACTGGTCAAAGGGACGTAAAGTACGCTGGGAGCATGTAGTGATGTGGGAAAGCGCGACTAAAAACGGCACACATAATGGAAGGGAGTACAGGACACATTAGTGAGTAATAGCTGAGCGGCTCAGCGGGCCAGCGGACTCAGCGGAGGGCGCAGCGGGCGAAAGACGAAAGGAAGAGAGTAATAGCTGAGCGATGACCAGCTTGACCAGCTTGTTTCAGGGAACGCATTGCTGCGCCTCTTGAACAAGGTTTGAAGTTACTGTCAATCGAGCACAGGCTTCGCTTGGAAAACGCTCTACGCTCGTCCGCTGCGCAAGCTTCGCTGAGGAGACGAAATGAGCCGGCGAGCTGCTCGCTCCCGTGAAAACGCTGGCTGTGCCAGCGTGCCGCACATGCGCAGTTGGCGTCTCTGCTCGTTCGCTGGGCCCGCTGGCCCGCTGAGCCGCTCAGCTATTACTCTCTATTATAGAATACACAGGGCTAGCGGAATCATCATGTGTTCTGTTCTGGGGGCCGTTTTAGTAGCGTCTTTTCACATCATCAATCAAAGCCAACTTGCCCAAGTTTTTATCTTTCTATATTAATACTGCTTCGTGTGTACTCAAGTACAAGGCTATTAGCAAAATACGCTAACAGTCAATGCAAACGCAACAAATCACCTCAATGCGGAGACGGCTATACGCTCGTGTTGAGCTCAGTAAATGCTATTTTATTTTGACATAAAAGTCAATTTTTGCATGGCGCACCTACTGACCGGTCACTATCGTGACGTCAGGCTAAAGTATCGATACTGGTGACTTCCCGCACCAGTACGGCTAGTTGTGATGATGTCAGGTACCAAAATGTTCAAAATGGTCGCTTGCGCGTTGCTCAAAGCCTTCAAAATGGCTGCTCATACTTCAGCAACGGAGCCACGAAGCGAAGTGGCCATGGAAACGTCATGGTATCCTTGCGCCAGCACGTGACCGTGTTGTGACGTCAGGGTACAGTGGGAAACAAAACTGGCTTTTGAAAACATATTTTAGATGCGAAGAATCTTATGCTCGGGGCTATGTCCGTCCCTTCCGCGTCCCGCGTCCGGCCACTTTCATGAAGTAGGGAAGCATTCATCATGCGAACCAGAACACTGTAGTAATATGAAGGCCGTCAACCACTATCACAGTCATCAGAGTCATGGCCGAGAGCACAGAGTGGCTGCTTAGCAATGTCTAGGCAGGTGGTGTCTGTCACCCAGGTTGACCCCATTCCTTGATCTTGCTTGCATGTGTTTGGAGGGGGCTTAGTCCATCCCGCGTCCCACACCACCACAGCGCATGCGCGTCCCCTCCCCCTCTCTCTCCTACGCTCACCCCCATTTCTCTCCTCTAGGGGAATCCTCTACTCTACGGAGTGGCCCCCCGCGTCCCACACCCCCCCTACAGCGCACATGTCCCCTCCCCTATGCTCTCCTACGCTCATCCCCATTCTCTACTCTAGGAATCATCTACTCTACGGAACGGCCCCCCCGCGTCCCACATCCCCACAGCGCATGCGCGTCCTCTCCCCCCCCTCTCTCCTCTAGGAATCCTCTACTCTACGGAGTGGCTCCGGCGTCCCACAGCGCATGCACGTCCCCTCGCCCTCTCTCTCCTCTCCTACGGTCCCCCCCCGTCCTGTCCTTTAGGAATCCTCTACGGAGCGGCGCGCACCACAGGTGGTGTGACAGCTGCATACTCCGCTGGGGGCGGTAGTTCCGCGGTATGAAAATGACGGAGCGCGCGGGCCTCATTCTCTCTCCTGGCGACGTTCCTCCCGCTCAAGCTGATTATCTCCCCGCTGCTTCGCATCCACACATAGTTCCCTTTAGCGGGAGATGGGGAAGTTTTAATTCTTGAGGATGCACTGAAGCTTAAGTATATATTTTCTAGGGTTTTGAGGGATTAGCCTTTCCTTTGACATAAAATAAGCTGAAAATTTTTATGTTGGGACACTAAAGGGCAAAACGATTTTTCGCGTATTAGTTAAGTACAATTTCACAACCCCGAAAACACCACTCTTACCGCGACACGACGCTTGGAAAGCGCGAGAAAACACGCGAAAAGAAAATGCGGGTGGAGACGCCACCTTGATATTCCCGCACCAAACACTGTGACGTCATAGATTCCGAAGGCATCTACTGAGTCCTACGTAGCTTCTAATCGACAAAAATGAGGTGCATTGCCATCTGTGGGTGCCACAGACCTAGCACGCGAAGTTTCAGAAAATTTCATCGAGCCAATGTCGTGAAAATACGAAAAATACATTTGGAATTTCTGACGTCACGCACGCAGATAACAGCGCCAAATTTAAACATAAAACTTCAACCTTGATTTTCTCCGCTAATAATGAACTTATGATAGTGAAACATATGGCATTAGAGTTCTCAGAGTGCAGTTTGTCAATCTAAACTAAGTCCTAGTTTCGCTTTAGTGTCCCTTTAAGATTGGCGTTACATTCAGCAAACTTATCTTTTATGTCTATGTGTTCCATTGTTAGGTGTTCCACGGGTCCTAGGATTTCCACGGTATGTAGGCATGTTGACAAGACTTATAGCGCTCACTAACCAACTTTTCGAACTGGAAGAGTGAACAGTCTTATGGTGCATCTTACCAGAAATGTGCAACTGGAGTCGGAGGCGAGCTCCTCGCGTCGGTTCTGCGAGAGGCTCGTTGAAGCGGTGCACAGGCAGATCGGGAACTGCAAGACAAGAAGCATTTGTGACGGGAAGGGGGTTGGTCCCGGGTTCGATCCCCGGATCAGGACGAATTCTGTTTCAACTAAGAAGCTTTCTGTCCGAGAAATCCGAATGGACTTCCTAGTGGCTTTGTGCTACAAACGGGTGTGGTTCTTTCGTAAGCACGCCGCACGGTGTCATCCCTCAAATCGTCAAGTCGAACGAATGTTGCTTTAGATCTAAGGTCTCACTTGCGGCCCACGGGCCTCTCGCTAGCAACCCGGCTTGCACATCACTGTCTTCGTCCCATGTATGTTTTTTAAACAGCCAAGCTGTTTTTGGTCGAGGTTTTCATAACCGGAAACCAACATAAAGAGGGTAACTTCCACTATTAAACTGCTCAGGCGCAAAAATTACACGGTGCACATAGAAAAGACGACGACCAGCGCAGACTTCCAACTGATTTTATTACAAGGACGCACAAGTATATAGGCTACAGACAAAGATAAGGTCACATGCTTATTCAAGAAACACAAAAAACCAAAAAAAACTGAAAGGCAAGAAGGAACCCCCTAAAAAAACCAAGTGATCAACCTGGAGCCCCACGTGCCGAAGAATCCAAATACGCCAGTTCTTTTTCTGATAAGGATATCGATGGCTTACTGATGCAACTTTCTGCAGCCTATATATTTGTGCGTCCTTGTAATAAAATCAGTTGGAAGTCTGCGCTGGTGCTCGTCTTTTCTATGTGCACCATGTCTAATTTTTGCGCTGAAAGTGATTTAATAATGGAATAGCAACTAACCCAATCCCACACTTTACTTCAGTAACTTCCACTACGGATATGTACCGTATGTTATGCTCGCTTACCAAAGATCTTCTCACGGTGAGGCTGGTGTTTTCGTTACGGTGAAAGAGCAATTCACTAATACGCGAAGAATTCTTTTCCCATTTAGTGTCCCTTTAAGAGAATTTGAGCCATTGGCGCGTAGGTGTATGGTGATTGCGTAATAAGTCAATATTGATGAACGCTATTGAGCAGAACTTTCTCTGCTTCGCTGTTGAAGGCGGCTTGCTGTGGTCTCCGATGCGTGCATAAACTGGGTGGCAGACAGTCAAACTACATACAGTCAAAGCTACATTGAGTCTGCAGCTGTCTATAAATAAGCTGGGGTAGGGAACGATGACTGCACTTACCGATTCTTGCAGTGTATTGACGATGAGCCGGGTTGTGCACGACTTGGTCGCTGAACTGGTCTGTTTCTTCTCAGGCGTATACTGCGTGTTTGCTCGTTGATGATGATGATTCCCGGAATAATGGCACAACCCACTACAGGGGATCGGCCACGAAACGTGCGGCAGTAGAACTTGCGAAAAAAAGAAGTAGCAGTGCAAAAAAAGAAGAAAAAAAGAGCAAAAAAAAAAAAGAGAGAGAGACAGAGAGATGGGGAGGATATGTGAACGAGATAGTCTATAGGTAAGCAAAAATATTTCTCCATAATTTTGGTGTCTTTTTTGCAATGCTACTTAAACTAGTGTGAAACAATTGAAATAATTAAAGAAATATAGATAGGGTAAATAACTAAATAATATTTTTTTGCTCGTTTTGCTCGTTTGCTCGTGCTGGAGCGTACTCTGATACGCGATGATGATGATCCGCACTTGCGGCAAGGGGGCCGAGAAGCGGGAGGCGCATTCAAAATCCTGGAAAAAACGAGTTCATAAATGGAAGGAAAGAAAAAAATGTTGCAGTGGCTTAGCTCGGCTATGCCAGGACATACGTAGCGTTAGCAAAGGTTCAGCTGATTATTCTTAGCTTTCCTGATTGTCTAGATTGTCTAGGATTAGCTTATCATGCTTTCTGCTGCTCCAATGACACACAAACACGGTATACGTATTATGTGGCACATGTATATTTTTGCTCAACGTCAGGTTGCTTCTCTATTGCCACAAAGACGGCTTGGTAATCAGGTGAAGTAACACGCTGCCGTCTCTATGGCCCCAACACAATATTCTGTTCATTCTTCCTACCCTCAACCGCTAATTGCCAGGAAACTACTTCGGGATCCGATGAGTCACGCTTCTCCGCTCTTCTGCGCCGTTGAGCAGCATTTGCGCTCTCCTTCTCCATGGCTATACCACACTGGCAAACGCCAGTCAGAATCGCAGCGGCTCCAGCGCAGTGTCAGACGGCGACTGCACTGCGAAGGCGAATAGCTGCGCGCGCGCCAGCGCCAGTGCGTCTACCACGGCTACGACGTCACTCCTCTGGAATGCGCAAACCGGCGGCGGTGAGTTGCGCGCGGCGGCGGCGGAGTGCGCGGGAGATGCCGGCTGCGGTGCGCCAGCTGTGTGATATCAATGATCCTCGCGCATGCGCAGCACGGCTCTTGATGAGGCGCGCGAAACGGGTTCGGGTAGGCCAGTGTAGCTAACGCTACAAAAAAAAAAAAAAAAAAAACTCCCCATCTCCCGCTAAAGGGAACCATGTGTGGATGCGAAGCAGCGGGTAGATAATTAGCTTGAGCGGGAGGAACGTCGCCGCTCTCATTTCACGGCAGCCGTCCGGGCGCTCATCGCGGCATTGCACAGGAGAGAGAATGAGGCACGCGCGCTCCGTCATTTTTACACCGACGTATACCGTGGCACCCCCAGCGGAGTATGCAGCTGTCACACCACCTGTCGCGCGCCGCTCCGTAGAGGTTCCTAGAGGAGAGAACGGGGGGACCGTAGGAGAGGAGAGAGAGGGGACGTGCATGCACTGTGGGGGTGTTGAGGCGGGAGCCGCTCCGTAGAGTAGAGGATTCCTAGAGGAGAGAGGGAAAGAGGACGCGCATGCGCTGTGGGACGCCGGGAGCCGCTCCGTTGAGTGGATGATTCCTAGAGTAGAGAAAGGGGGTGAGCGTTGCAGAGGATAGGGGGAGGGGGACGCGCATGCGCTGTGGGACGCGGGGGCCGCTCCGTAGAGTAGAGGATTCCTAGAGGAGAGAAAGGGGGAGGGGACGCGCTGTGGTGGTGTGGGACGGACTAAGCCCCTCCAAACACATGCAAGCAAGATCAAGGAATGGGGTCAACCTGGGCGACAGACACCCCCTGCCTAGCCATTGCTAAGCAGCCTCTCTGTGCTCTCGGCCATGACTCAAGGAATGGGGGTCAACCTGAACGACAGACACCACCTGCCTAGCCATTGCTAAGCAGGCTTCTGTGTGCTCTCGGCCATGACTCTCATGACTGTGATAGGGTCGACGGCCTTCATATTACTACAGTGTTCTGGTTCACCTAATGGGTGCTTCTATACTTCATGAAAGTGGCCGGACGCGGGACGGGGGAGGGACGGACAGAGCCCCGAGCATAAGATGCTTCGCATCTAAAACTCCAGCCAGTTCCGCGCCGTGAAAGCCGTCGTACATCGGAACTGTAAGCGCGCGAACATCATCGTGATCATCACCGTTACTATCCTCATTATCATCATCATAATTTACAACCACCACCACCCCCATCGCCATCATCATCAACATTGTTTAGCTACATTTGTTTCTTTATTCACTAATCTCCCCCGCCCCTTCCCCCCCAGTGTAAAATAGCATATCGGTCCTACTAGACTGGTTAACATCCCTGCCTTTGCTTTCCCTCCTCTTCTTTCCTTCCTTCCTTCCCCCTATGGTCACGTGACCTGCGTAAAGCCTATTACTACTACTACTACTACTACTACTACTACTACTACTACTACTACTACTACTACTACTACTACTACTACTACTACTATGACGACGACGACGACGACGGCGAAAGGTAGACTAAGCAAGTTTCGTTGTTAAAAGAAACGCATTAATGCGATAACGTTAAAGAGCTCGTTTTGCAGAAATTCCGGTGTTGGCGTCGATGTCGGCGTCGTTGGTTGTGAGCGAAAAATCAGCGTCGTCCGTGACCGAAAAATCGAGAACTATGCAAATAACATAAATAATAAAATATATTTCGATCGAGTAAGAATCGAACGCAGGCGTTCTGTGTGGCAAGCAGTTCTGCCACAGGGCTACGCCACTGCTTAAATATTTTTCAAAAAAAAAAAAAAGAAGAAGAAAACTCTATATGAATGTGATGTAGAGGGAGGGGTCCATAGAGTTTCTCACTCTATGGAGGAGTCCCCTTAACGCATGTATGTTGAATATTGGGCGGCAGAAGGCGCAGAATCACGCCAGCACTTACCGATTCTCGCAGTATATCGGCAATGAGCCGTTTCGCAGAAATTCCAGGCGTCAAAACATGTGAATTTACGCAAGTGGGTGTTTCAAAGGCCCCACGAATCACGAAGAGTTTATATATCATCATCATTAGGAAAAGCATCAACAAAGTGGGGAGCTCCGCAGGTTCGCGTGTTGCCTTACCGGAAGCGTAGTGGGCCCTTCGCTGATTCGAAAAAAGGAAGAAATATGGCGTAGTGGGCATTAAACTTCCATAACATTTTATAAGACCACTCACTTCTTGGCTAATCCCCCACAGTGGGTGTGAGCCACAGCGGAAGGTCAACAAGAACAAGAACAAGGCACTGGCAACTGTGCTTGCTGTAGGCATTCTAGGATAGTGTAAAACGGCCGCTGTTAAGCGCACAGACGTTCGTGTCCCTTCGGCCCGGTTGAGGCGTCCGCCCGAAAACCGAAGCAAGGCCAGCAATTCCAGAAGGCGATGCGGATGGAGCCCCGATTACGCTATCGAGTTCTACTCTTGAAGGCAAAGATCAAGCGTCCTCCAAGTTTTAAAAAATAGCAAAAGAAATAGGGGATGGTGACGATCGTGCTTAGTTCTTTGAAGGTAAAACTTCCAAGGAGGGGAGATCCTCTCATATCAGAAGGTGGCGGTATTGAATCCCGGCCGCGGCGGCCGCGTTTTCGTTGGAGGCGGAAGTGCTTGAGGCCCGTTACTAGATTTAGGTGCTCGTTAAAGAACCCCAGGTGGTCAAAATTTCCGGAGGCCCTACACTATGGCGTCTCTCATAATCCATATCTTAACTTCGGGACGTTAAGCTCCAATAATTATTATTACTATTATCTCTCATATCAGAGTCGACCGACAGGTGCAAGCCGGCTTCAGAATACCTGGAGTGAACGAACTCTGTAAAACACGTAACCGACGTATACCCCCCACTCTTCCTTTGTATGCGATGGCCCATGAGGGGCCCTTAAGAGTGAATAAATGATGATGATGAACAAAAAAATCCACGTATATCCACGAAGTGAATGATGATGAGTGGGCCAAGCACGGGGATCGTTCGGTAACCGTGAATCGATTCACATACGCACAAATATTTCTAACCACCATGACAGCTGACAGTGAGCATCGACGACAAAGCTAGGTCCTAAGGTCCATAATGTCTACGTTGGAATGGCCGACTAGTATAAAGGGTTTGTGCTTCTAGGTGGTTTATATTGTTCTGTAACAATTCTGATTGATATTAGTTTATTGTTAAATCTTTGTCATATGCTTTGATTGATGGGTGCTTAAATGTCGGTTTTTTATGGTATTGTGGCCTCTTATTTTATCTGGTTAACAGTGTTTTATGTTGTTTTTGTTCACATTTTGTTTGGTCATATGCTTTGATTGATTAATGCTTAAATGTCTGTGTTTGTATGGCGTTGTGGCCTTTTATTTTGTTCTGGTTAACAGCCTTTTATTGTGCTGTCATATACTTGATTGATGTACACATGAAGTCAGTTTTTCACACAGACGTTCTCGTTTTTAGTTGTGCAGGTGTTCAGTTTCGGTTTCGGTTTTGTGTAGCGTGACGGAAGCTCCTTAGGCTAGGCCCTAAGGAGCTTCGCCCCTAAAATTGTTACCATATAATGACGGTTTGCCCTCGGTGCTGTGGAAAGCCAACTGTATTGCATATTTCGTGTTATTTGTCCGAGAAAGTCCGTCGAGCTATACGCTATGACCTGCACTCCTAATAAGGTGCATTGAGAGGTACTGCTCGTCAGGTAGGAGCCCGGAGATCGATTAGCGCTCATTTAACTCACCCGACGGGCCACAAGAGCCGGCGACCACAGCGACTCGGACATCCTTCTAAACTCGGGATTTGAATAAAACCGACTGGTGGGCTACTTGGCACTGCATATCTTATGTTTTAGCGAAAGGAAATACGAGGACGCAAAGGAGGACGCAGCTCTGTGTACTTGTGTCTTCTTTTGCGTCCTCGGGATTTTCATACCAAATTACAACGAAGACTTGAGAGATGAGTGGAGGCCTCTGGACACAAGAAAAGAAACATGGACGCAAGAAAAGTAAAAAAAAAACACCATAAACGCCGGCGTTTGCACGCGCTGTCTTTTAGAAGTAATAATTACCAACTATAGCTCAGCCCTCCGCACTCCAAGAAAAAAAAAAAAGAGGATGTGCGACTCTTTTCGGGTAGTCCCCCGAAAGGAGTCGCTACTGCCTACCATAATCTAAAATTTCCAACTCAGTTCATGAACACAATAAATAAGAACCGTATTCTGTGAAATTTTCTCGGCCCCTTGGCGCAGTATATTAAGTTATAGTAGTTAAGAAAGGTTGGCGATATCTTGCATTGTTGGTACAGTGTACGGTCCTCCCTTCGAAAAGTTATAGAAAATTATTGAAACACCACTTGTCAATGTTGACATCCTCTACTTGTCTGTTCATTGAAATATCATTGAGTTCAGTGTTGACACCTAATAAAAATTGGCCATCGAAATTTTCCTCAAATGCTATCGGGGAAGGAGGCGCAGAATCGTGCAGTGCGATCTGGCCGCCATACAATAAATTTCAGCAACACAAGTAATCGACACAGTATACCAAAGCGGAAAACAAAGAATAATATCTTTACGTGAGCGTGACGCGTTATATGGCGCGTGAAACATAAAAATTGTGGAACGTTGAATGCACCAATACGTAACATATAGTTCACTTACAAACATCATAGTTCTTCAATGGACATGCTACGAGGTGATAAAGAGCGCGCAGTCCGACGCAGTTTTTCCGTCTCTCGGCGTTACGAGTTCATACACCCAAAAATTGAGAACAGCGAAAAAAAAAAAAGCACGTGAACAGTTCGGTGAGTACGTATATAAAGGATGAATATTCCACGCAGTGAGTCTATTTTTAGACTGCGATGGTGCGAGTTACAGATAGAAAATTGGAAAGAAAAGGTATTGGCGTGCATATTTCGCAATAAAAATCACACTTCGAGTTCCATAGGATATTTTTCTTCCGGTTCGGTGATTGCTTGCGAAGAAACGGCGAAGACTGCCTTCGGTTGCAATCGATGATAACGTTGTTGGTCGATGTCGAAGTTAGGCGGCCTTGCGGAGTGTCCCGTGTTTGACAGTGGCATGAAAAGGAGACAAAGAGTGAAAACACAGTCAATCACGTGGAATGAACTACGTAGCCAGTGGCATAGCTCGGCACACTCACTCATGAGTGCACTCAACTCACACTCACTCACACTCATTTGAACGTGGTGAGTTGAGTATGAGTGAGTACTCATGCGTGTGAGTGGTCGTGAGTGTGAACGTGAGTGAGTACTCATGAGTGTGAGTGGACGTGAGTGTGAACGTGAGTGAGTGCGAAGGCTGAAAAAATTGTGGTGAGTGAGTTTGAGTGAGTACTCCCTTAAAGTGCCGACCTATGGCCAGTGGGCTCCTCCCCACGGTGAGAGGTGGTGGAAATAGCGCCCACCGCTCCGCTTCACAGCCCACCTCCCCAACTGACCACTTTCAGTGGCGCGCTTCAGCAACCAATAAAAAATAAAGGCAGCTTCGCACTATTTAAAAATGACAATTCAACCTTGAATTTCTCCGCTAATAATGAACTTATGATAGTGAAACATATGACGTTACAGTTCTCAGAGTGCAGTTTGTCAATCTAAACTAAGTCATTGTTTCTCTGTAGTGTCCCTTTAAACTGCTCAACACCAGCTTACCAATGGACTCGAGTTCCCGAGCGCGACCTTCTTGTAGTAGACGGACAACGGAAGCGCGATCGTCCACGCGGGAATGCCCAGCAGGAGATACCACCACACCATGAACCAGAATGCCCCCCTGTGAGCGCAGCAGTAGAAACAACAAAAGCAGTGCACCGATTGCCTACAGACTCAAACGATTTCCCCATTTAAAGAAAAAAAAGTATTTTGGGAAAATTGGTCATCGATCGTCTCACAAAACATAATCTACGGTTTTTCGCAAAGAATCATGTAACGTATTTCGGCAAGTACTAATAGGAAATTTACAGGGAATACCTCCCTAAGTTTGATGCTCCGAGGTGCCAATTTAAGCCAAAAATATCATATACTGCCACGAACTTCAGGCTGAAGATAGATCAACAAGCTGAAAATTCCTGGGGTTCTACGTGCCAAAACCGCGATATGATTATGAGATACGCCGTAATGGACGGCTCTAGATTAATTTCGATCACCTGGGGTTCTTTAACCTACACCCTAGGCACACGAGTGATCGCCCTCATCGACAGGCGACCACTGTGGCCAGGAATCTTAACCGCGCCAGAGAGCTTCTTAACGCGATACCTTACGTGTTAAACTACTAGGGCGGGTCGTAGTTCAACAAGCTAACCATAAATAACCGCCATGTACTATTCAGACTTTTACGCAAGTACCATTTTACTGCTCTGTTCAATAATTGTAACTGCACTTGTGGCTGGAAAAGATATGTAAGCGGTTAGGGCCAAAACTACAGTACCGAAATTTACTCGTGTCATAGTTTTAAAGAGGCAATGAAAATCACTTCCAGGGCCCCTGAAATAAGCGATGAAGAGCTACATATTAAAAAAAAAAAGGTATTAAGAAAGATAGTAACTGGAGCTTTTACTACGCCCTTGGCCCGTTTACTACCTTTCGCTTGCGTTTTCTCCTCTAGAGGTTGTGAACAATGTTCTTACTACTCAGCGTGTCAAGGGTAGTAGAGGTTACCACTTCCGTACGTGACCGGTTAGCAAATGTTACTAAATCTATCAGGCTGTTGCACGTAACGCTGTAATTGTGACAGAGTTACGAAAAAATTTAGCCAACTATTATTTTCTTAATTTTGTTGGAATAACAGTCTTACGCTACGTCATGATACACATATATGCAAGTAATAAGGCTTAAAAAATCCTGTCGAAGACATTAAGTTGATGTCCGAGTTCATGGTCAGCTCACCAGTACAACTTATGCTACCCAAAAAGTCGGGGTATATATTTTTTTCAGGTTGCTGTAAGTGTTGGCGTCGCGTAGAAGACTTTATATTCTGCGCATGCATATATGTGATGATCTCGGTTGTGGTTCGTTCATGCCTCTATGTGTAAATTGGTATCTGAGGACATCACTGTGGTGCGTATTTACCAGGTCAGATGAAGAGACTGTACGAGTTTGTCAGGGTAGTAAAGCTATTAACTTTGTATTACTACTTCCCATTATGTAGTTACTGTAAGTGTCATGGCAGTAAAGTTACTAACTTGTCAGTTACAACCTTTCGTTACTACGTAGGTAGTGAATACTGTGACAAAGTCCGCCTCGGTGGATCAGTGGCTAGGGTGCTCGGCTGCTGACCCGAAGGTCGCGGGTTCGATGCCGGCCGCGGCGGTCGCATTTCGATGGAGGCGAAATGGTAGAGGCCCGTGTACTGTGCGATGTCAGTGCACGTTAAAGAACACCAGATGGTCAAAATTTCCGGAGCCCTCCACTACGGCGTCTCTCATAATCATATCGTGGTTTTGGGACGTAAAACCCCACATATTGTTATTATTATTATACTGTGACAAACGCTTACTACTTCAAAGTTAGTGAGTAGAACCACTTTTTATAAGAGGGTACTGAGCGCGTTATTAACTGCCGTCTTACAAATGGCTTCACGGCTCCATCGCAGATGGTGTCTGTAGTGGTGATGTACATAACGTATATTGAGTGGCAGTCCCCGATGTTATCGCGTACCTGCGAAAATGGAGTATGCAGTTGAAGACCTCACAACAACAGAATGCGCTGTCGCTTAAGAGCATTACGCTATTCAAGCATGTCTAGCGTTTTAAGATTGCCTTAAACGCAGTAAAATATTTCAGCACTCACGCTTAGTGGAGGTAGGCAGCACCAAAAGTTTGAAGACCACCAGACACAAGAGAAAGCTGAACATCACCGCTGCTTCAGCAATCAGCCTTAAATTTAGGTTTCCGGCCTGTTCTAAAACGCGCTAACAAGTACTGCGCAGTTCGACCGAATACAGTAGCAAATTGCTGAAAAATATTTTGAAGTGTTCTCAGACCTAGCAGTCTCTAAACTTTTGATGCCGACTGTACATGCTCTACCAAAAGTGAGGATTGCCTCATCACATTAACATGCTCGCAGTTTGGTGCCAAAACCCCGACATGATTACAAGGCACGCCGCGTGTGACTGCGGAATTACTTCACTGAGCCGAATTCTGTAACTCCTAACTAAAGTTAAATAAATTTGCTATAAAAAGCTCAGTTTCGCCGCGAGGGCGAAGGAATGAATGCGATGGCAACAAATTAGAATGTTATACGAATTAAGGATAGTACTTAAATATTTTAGAATACGATCTCCCGTAATTCTACAAGACGGTGGCGTTAGGGAACACGGCCGCTATAGGGAGCGAAGCGGTTTTCGTGCTGTGTGTCGTCTCGACGCGAATTAAGTGGTGAGAGTACAGCACGCGCAAGGGTATACGAGCCGTCTACTGAGGTCTGTCGAGATGGCACGCTCGCCAGCACTCGCCACCGCACCCTTATGATGATAATTCGCAGTTGCTGCTCGAGCGATGAAGCTCCAGCCCCTGCTCTACCGGCGCCCCTTCATGCTGCTGCGCCCGACGACGGCAGCCCTCGCATGCGGGGTGATGTTATCGCATGCACCCTCCGTGCGACGGAGATGGCCGGCTCGATTCATGTCTGTTTCAGCCGTGCTTGTCCCCAGAGCTCAGGCATTTTTACTCGCGTTAGAACATCGGATGCGCGGGGTGATGTTATGTATTTGAACTTTATGCTGAATATGACTGCGACGGTGATGATACAATCCCGTCGAGAGTGTCCGTATAATTGCTATCGCAATAATAAGCAAACTTGCTATATTTTTCGAATCTAAAGAAAGAAGAAAGGCAGAGAAGCCTGATGTCACCAAACGCCGTGGTGGCCTATACTTTCTACTTTTAACAACTCCCCGCTCCAACTGGGTACTTGCCTGCGTCTTAGCTTGCTTGAAGAATTGGTCGACGTCTCCTTCGGAAACCTTTGGTCAGTCCCTTCACGCTGTCGACCACACTTTGGATGCTTGCTTTCATGGCCGCCTTGTTCGTGTCCCACGCTTGAAGGTTATCGGCAATGTATTGCTGCGTTCACGAAAACAAAGTGAGGTCACTAAATGTGTATACAGTGATCAATTATTTTTTCAGAACGCTATGGTTTATTTCATTGGGTCATCACAGCTTCACAATGGGAAGGAAAAAATTGCCTTAAGGATGACTGCCAGTTGGGCATGTTGGTAAAGGTTCATGGTGAAACAAGCGCGAAATGTACGAAGACTTAGAAAGGACACAGGACGGAGCGCTTACTAGCAACTGAAAAGTTTTATTACGGAAAGAACGTTCTTATAGGCATCACATGAATATTATTTTGGGGGTTTTAACACGTGCCTGCCTGTTGTATGCAATCGGTTATCGTAGCGGTCTTTTGTTGATTTATACTATTCGTGATAAAAAGGGTAGTTTGTGGTGACGTGTATTCATGTGATGCCTATAAGAACGTTCTTTCCGTAATAAAACTTTTCAGTTGCTAGTAAGCGCTCCGCCCTGTGTCCTTTCTAAGTCTTCGTACATTTCGCGCTTGTTTCACCATGAAAAAAATTGCAGGCACCGTAATCTTGCATGGCCCCCGAGATTGCGCGCCGGAGGACGGCACGCAATCTTCCTTGGATTAACTTCGTCTTTCCAGGAGCCAACAACAGGCAAGCGAGTATAACTAAGTTCTATTTCTCACTGACAGTATACTGCGAATAAATATTACAGCTTACTGGCCCTACCATCCCGAACACTGTGCCTCCTGAAATAAATATAGGGAATGAGGTCTGACCTTTCATGCAAAAGCTTCTTTTCTATGGTGTTATTCAACTCAATTATAGTCGGGTACAACTTAAGAAGTCCGGTGAAGCCCCGCCTAGACGGCCGAAGCGCAGCAGCCGATCGCCTCTGCGGCTAAAGAAATAGCTCCGCTCATGCACTCCGCAATGTTCCCTGAAGGCGTGGTCACCGGCCGTCCGGCTTATGATGACAGCCTGGAATGCACGCCCATTGGTGGAGGCTTGTGTGCATCCGCGCGGAAATGCCGCAGGCTTCTAAAGTTGTATACAACTATAGGTTAGGTTTTGTAAGGCAGGAGAGGCTCCGCCAAGATGACCGAAGCGCGGCATTCGATTTCCTCCGCGACTAAAGAAATTGTCCCTCTCGTGTACTCACTAATCTTTTCCCCCCGGGCGGGCCCACCGATCGTCCGGCTTACGTCACCAATCTAGAGCGCACGCCCATTGGCGCGGGAATATCAGCATAGGCGCGTAAATGCCACTGCCTTCGAAAGTTGTATACTTGAGCGAAACAGGACAGACGAATGAAGCGCCACCAAAACCCACGCGACATACGACACTAGCGACGTCAACATGTGGCGACGCCATGTAACTACGTCATAGCGCAACAGATTTCAGGAATCTTACGTCATCACATATAGACGTGACGTCATCGATTACATCGTCGCTTTGTCAAACGTGGTCCGATCCCGGAGGAAGTGCTTACATCACGTGACACCCGTAAATATTAAACGGAGCGGTGGAACGACGCAATCGACTGGAAACGTCAACGTAATATGATGCGTCTCTGTCACACTGCGATTCGCTAAGTCTTACATGAATACGCTTTCCCTAATTTATAATTGAACGCATTACCAGGTGTGAAGCAGGCTTTCGCCTTCAAGCCTTACAGAGAGTGTACTATGCAGTCGACCCCCCCTCCTCCCCCTCTTTTCTGGGCTCCCATTGCGCACTTCCTGTGGCGCTGCCAGGGTGCCTCGATGCCAGCGCCGCCGACATATCGTGTCGTATCAGTAATAACGAACAAAAGTGCGCGTGCGTTGTGCTGTTGTGTCGTGTTGCTAGTATGCAGCATGCGCACGGGCTCTGACACAATATGGCGGTGTTGACGGACGCGTCACCACACTGTAAGGACGAAAGAAGGGGAGTTTCAAGGCTCGTTTTTTTTACACAACATCAATGAGAACTAACAGACAAGAAAGCTTGTCCGTTAGTTCTCATTAATGTTGTGTTAACACCATCTGCGGAGGAACGCTCGCATCGAGGAACCCTGGCGAAAAGCGCGAGATACTCGTGTTGCACTTTGCGCACGCACGCACGCACGCACGCACGCGCACACACAAACACACACACACACACACACACACACACACACACACACACACACACACACACACACACACACACACACACACACACACACACACACACACACACACACACACACACACACACACACACACACACACACACACACACACACACACACACACACACACACACGCCATTGCGTAAAATAACTCACGTTTAGGCTCTTTCCTTCCACCGTGTAGGCTGCAGTAAGGTTCTTGGCGTCATTTTCAATGTCGGTCTGAAATGCAAAGCGCAGAGCTCTGTGATATTATGCGAAGCTTAAAATTACAGATGGTGATTTAGTTATTTAAGGTTATGTAGTAGCAGAAAGTACCGAGGAAAGATGCGCACACAAGAAAACAAATACAATACAAAAGCTGAGGCTTTGAATATGTATGTCAGGATTTAGCGAAAGTGCGCGTGCAAGCCGTTTCGCGGCCGCACGTGTTTCCGTATCCTCGAAGACGCTATATCGGAACTTCCGGTGGGAGTCTCATCAGGGCCAACCATTTGCGCCTCAGTTGGACGTAAATATGAAGGTACAGCAAACCTAGCCTAAGGTAACCTGTCATAAGCTAATCTAACCCAACACAACATGAACTAAACGAGCTGCGATGTTCTCCCCTTTTGCCTTAACTACAGCAAGCGTAAGCTAACGTAACCTAACTAACATAACCCGACCCTAATGAGCTACACTTTTAAGTGCGTAGCTCTTTAGGGGCTCGGCCTGTCGCCCATCCTTAGATCTTATGTGACGTGTGGTCACGCTCAAAATGAAGTGGTCGATACCGGTCTAAAACAAGGACAACAATGCTGAAAACCGGGTTAAAATAAGCGAACCAGTCTAAAATATATTTAAAAGAAATGACGAAGAAGTAATTGCAATATTTATCTTAATATCGCTAAAAACCCTACGGAAACATGCGGTTGACTCCTGCGAAGCGCGAGAGAGGGTGGCACCGTCTTGCACAGCACACTATTTCTCCTCCCACCGGCGCTTCGCCGGCTGCATATGAAGGGGGAGCCAACCTGACGGAACGCGCTGCAGACGAAACGTATCTCAACAGCCGTAACAAGCAGAAAGTCGATAGCGCATCAAAAGGTAGCGCGCATGTCGCACACCGAGTTCGCGAATCTCCTTAACAGGATTCCACTCGTGCCGCGGAAACTCTGCACGCTTACCGAAAACGTTGACGTCATCGACAGTCTGGTAAACGGAGCAGTGGGAACTATACGAACGGGGATCACTGGGTGCCCTTGCTGCGCACTTCCAATCGGGTTTCAAAGTAGTGTAGCTGCAGTTTTTTACCCGCTTTGCCTTATTAACATTAGCAAACCTAGCCTAACGTTACCTAACAAACTAATCTAACCCACCGCAGCCTAAGCGAACTGCAGTTTTTCTTCCCTTTTGCCTTACTAACTACAGCAAACATTACCTCACCCAACGTAACTTAACCTAACTCAACCGAGCGTAACCTAAACTAAGCCTGCCCAACTTAACCGAAATGAGCTGTAGTTTACCACCACTTCTGCTTTAATAATTACAGCACACTGAACCTGACGTAACTCAACCTAAACTAATCAACCCAACACAAGCTATACATGCGGCAGTTTTGTAACACCACTGCCTTTGTTACTGTAACTAACCCAGCGTAACTTAACGTATCCTAGCCCAACCCAACCTGGCCTAACGCTGCCCAACCTAACTCAACCTAAACGATGTGCGTTTCTTCTCCACTTTTGTCTTAAGGATCATACGAGGCCGACGCAACCTTAGAAAAAAAAAAAGAAACGGCGTTGAGGAAACGCCACTTCGCAGTTCTATCGCTACGTAGCTTCACGCCAGTTCTTCTAGAATATCAATACCGAATAGCAGAGTAGCCCACTCACCATCGCCTCTTTGAATGCTGTCTCGTCATCAGGAGTTATCTTATCCAGTTCCTGAACAGCCTGCTGAACCTTATCCTTCACATCGGTCTAATGGAGAAAAAAAAAAAAGTGCATTTATTGGTTACTTATTGCCTATTTGCAAAAAAAAAAAAAAAAAAAAAAAGATAAGTGCATTTATTCCTTGCTTATTGCCTGTATGCTACAGATTAGTCATTTAATTAAGCCTTTATGGACTGCTTTATCAAAGCGAAGGTACGTCACAGACATTCAGAATTGTTATTTCTGCGGATTTACGCCGCAAAAACCACTACGTGATTATGAGGCAAGCGAGTGAGCGACTCCGGATTACTTTCGACCACCCGGTGTTATTTATCGCGCACTTACATATAAGCACACGAATGTTTTTTTTTTAATTTTATTTTTTAAATTTAGCCCCCATCTAAATGCGGCTGCCTTGGCTGGGACTTGAAGTCGCGTCCGCGGGCTCAGCAGCGCAACACCCCTGGGCTCAGCTTCCAGGACAGGTCCATTAAAGAAACAGTAAACCTGTATGACGGATTTAGGCGTACAAAACAACGACCATCTTAAACTTGTTTTATCTTGGCGAATCTTTAAAGGCGCCGCGCCTTTGTTCCATGTGTCAAAAACACTTTGGCACGAGCGAAGCGTCCCGCAGACACAAGGGTTGACTACCGGCCTTGTTGGTACGACATATCTGAAGTGTTTAGCGCAACCCAGGACAGAATGGAAAGTTAGCGCCTGTGTGTGTCGCCTTCGTACTGTCCCGTTTTGATAAATCTTCGCTAAACACTTCAGATTTGTCGCAGAAACACATTGCCGAAAGATTTTTCAAAAACCGTTGCACAAGAGCAAATACTGGGAGAATTCCGGTGCATCTCTCGATTTCAATTCGAGCTTTCTCTTCCCCAATGGAATGGAGCGGTATCAGTGTAGGTGATGACGTCATGCCTACGGCGCTGCGTTCCGTTCTTAATGGCAGGAAGCTACATTACGGAGGCCCAAGTTTCGTAAGCTTAAGCTGGGCTAAAGAGGGCTGTGGAGGGCAAGGTGTTCTTGAAACGCGGTGAGAAGCCTAAAGGTCAAGAAGAAATGAAATGAGCATGAGGTTGCTTTGTAAATACCGGGGTTAGAAACACGAATTCTTTACTGGAGCGCATCCTCTTTATAGTTACCTGCTTCAATGAAATACAAATTTCAACTCACTGATATAAACATCGTAGCCCGGAAGACAACATATATCAGCCAATGACAGCTTTCTATGAGAGCCTGTCTAATGGCATCGGGGCACAGCCTCATCGAAAGAGAGATCAGTGATGTTCCGTCCTGGACAGAAGAATTCCCTTTTCCAGACCCGAAAATTCCCAATTTCTGCCATTTTTCCCCGCATACATCGCCAAAAATCCCCGCATATTTCCCTGCACAAAAAAGTATATATATATATATATATATATATATATATATATATATATATATATATATATATATATCTATATATACATATATATATATATATATATATATATATATATATTAGTGTTCGACGTGTTTCAGGCTCTTCCCATTGCTTTCTCTTTTTTCCTGCCCAACTCAAAGTATCGCCTCTGAGATAGCCTTTTAATACTACGAAGGAGCTACCTTAGAGCTCGCTTTAAGCGGTATGCGATGCGGAAGGAATGCTGTACATGCTCATGCACACGGCCACTGCATAAGAAGAAAAGTTTATTATTGTTGGTTTTTTTTTGTTACTGAGTGACGTGGCGTACATTAATGTGCCTAGCAGACGCTCTGTATCTATATGCACCACATTTTGTACAAAAAGCACGTCAACTTTTCAAAAATGGTGACTAAATATTGTGAAATAAAACAAGCTTTTGTGGTGGTATTTAACATTTTATTGACTTGATTAGGAACGGTTCTGCAAACTACCGTAAAGAAAAAAATAAATAAATGTACAGTGACTAGAATATATATTGACTGGATCCTTAAAACCCAGTCAGTATATATTGACTGGGTTTTTTAAAGACTATGGTCTTTAAAAACGAACCTTAGAGGCTGTGGTTTGGCGCGCTACATGCGCCAGAAACGATTGCGAAATGCGAAATCCTCATGTCCACAGTCTTTGGTCGTTATAAAAAAAAAATTTCGCCACCCCTCAAAATTCCCTGCAATATCGCGAAGATTCCCTTTTTCCCTTTGGTGCAAAATGACTGTCGAAAATTCCCTGAAAAAGGGAAAATTCCCTGCACGGAACATCACTGAGAGAGATCTCTCGCGTTCAAACTTTTCGCGGCACAGCTGACTGAAAATAGCGCGGCCGAAAATCTCGAGGCGACCCCAATGTTTGGCCTAGGCTGCGGGTAGTGGCACTGGCACCTCGGCGTTCACATAGCCTTGGTGTGTTCGCGCGCTGCGCGAACACACCAAGGCCATATGATCTGGTGGATCTCAGAGATCTGGTGGATCTCTCACACCAAGGCCACATGATAGGTGGATCTCAGAGGCCACATAGAAAGAAGCTCACGGTTGAGATCTGCTCCGTTAGGTGTCGCAACGACCCCAGCTGATCACAAGGAAATTTCAGTGAACTCATTCTTTTGCGCCGTTTTGCCTCTACCGGCTGCTATGAATCGTTACCAACTTGCCCAGTTTTGAAGCCTACTCATTCAATCAGATTTTTATTATTTAGGGATAGTTAATTGGCTCTTCTCTTAAGTAAACTTATGTTCAATATCACACGTATCCGGTGTAACTCCCAACTTGAACCAGAACAATCGATTTCGTAGCAGTACTATTTTTTAGAACACATTGTCTGGATGTTTGGAAAACCAGAAGTGCTCGACGCAAGTGCTAGGAAGAGGAACAAGAATTCCACTTGTTGCTCGTGCAACGAAAAAACAGCCTCGATGTTCTCGGCTCGATATGTTCTATTCGGGAATGGTGTTTTCTCATCAAAACCGAAGAAATGATTGAAAAAATCCCGTAATGTGAAGTGAGGAGCACTGATTTCATTTGCACACTGACGATCGACAGTTCATACCATTTGGTCATACGCTTGGTCATTGCAAGATAATCAGTTAAAGACGACATCTGTAGATGCACGATGATTATCAGGTTAGCCTGAACGCTAAATGGACGAATCCAACACGGAAGTGCTCATTGAAAAAAAAAACTGCGACGTAATTACCTGCTGTATCTGCGTCGCAGCTGCTGTGAGTTGTTGCTTGGTCTGACTGATCTGGCCAAAGCCGGTCGTCGCTTTATTGGCCTGCACAAAAACATCGCCAAACAGAAAAAAAAAGCACTATATTGAGAGTTCTAAACAAAGTGTGGGCGCAATTTCCCAAAAATCTCTAATGGAGTAATAAGACGCAAGATAATATTTTGTTTAGCGAATCTGGTTCTTGGAGGCGTTAGCATAGGCTGACGGCTAATGCTAGCAAAAAGATGTATGCAGTTGGAACGCAACTGGAGCGTCGTTGGAGGATCTTCGTTCCTCCAGCGACGCTCCATTTGCGTTCCAAAGATGCTGTCTGTTCGGCCTCCTTGGCGGGAAAGGAAATCTACATTCGTAATGCAGTGGCGCCCTTTCTCTTCCTCTATTATGTCCACCCTTCCCCTCCTCTCACCCTCACTTCCCTTTCCACCCCCTTGCTACACTGCACGGCTATGCCATTCTCTACCCCTCCCTCTCCGCCTTTCCGCTCTGACTTCTCTCCCCAACCCCCCTTGCTTTACATGGCTATGCCATACATGGTTTCGCCTGCGTGACGCCATGCATGGCTATGCTATGCTTTACTCTATTCCTTCCTGCTTTCCATTCTCCTCACTCTCAAACCACTCCTCTTCCCCCTCACCTCCCTTTCCCACCTCTTTGCTGTACATGACTATACATTGTTTTGCCTGCATGGCGCCAAGCGGCGACTTAAGACGACAGCACACTCCCTTCCTCCTCCCATACTTTCTTCCTTTCTCTACTCCTCACCCTCACATCGCTCTTCCTCAGCCTCACTTATCTTTTCCGCCTCCTTGCAACACATGGCTATGCTGTCGAGACTGGCGGAGACCCGCCTGGCCGGGGAAAGACATGGACGAGGAAACACAGCGCCGACCAAAGTAAAAGTATATTCTTAAAAAGACGTTTCGGCTCCCACACCGGGAGCCATGTTCACAATTTGTGATTTGTGAACAAGGCTCCCGTGTGGGAGCCGAAACGTCTTTTAAGAATATATTTTTACTTTGGTCGGCACCGTGTTTCCTTCGTCCATGGCTATGCTATAGACGGTTACGATCTATGTGGTTTTGCCCGCGTTACGCCAGGCGACATGAGAAGGCGACGATGGCATACGATGAAAGCATACGACAGCCCGGGTACTTAAAGCGCTCCGCATACCTAACACTCGCGAGAGAAGACCTTTGCGGATACGGCTACTGCAACGCGTCTACTTGCTTCTTGCTCGAAAGAGGACTATACATGTATATGAGAAGGAAATGAAAGAGTGCGACGTACGTCAGTGAGAAGGGACAATGCCCGGTGTGTAAACATGCAGCTATATCTACTGAATAATTGAATTCAGTCTGTAGTTCGCGCTGAAGCGCATACACAGACAGGGCCCAGTCGGCGCGCTATCAATGAAGAGACTGATCAGTGAGCTACCAATCGTCGGCGAAGAAGCCGCTAGGCCTTCACCTGCCCAACTGGTACCACAGCTGAGAGACACTGAGCGAGCGCTGCTGGGACACCTCTCCACAGCGTAACACATAGAGTAACGTATAACCCACCACACGCGCTGCTCCTGTGGCTCAAGGCCATGGCGACGCGATGAATGACAGTGGGAGACAACGTAGCAGAGCTTTTCCTCTAAAGAGCGCAAGAGCTTGGGGCCCCAACGGCCTGAGAGCTCCTGTACTCATCATCATCAGCCTGTCTACGCCCACTGCAGGGCAAAGGCCTCTCCCATGTTTCGCCAATCAACCCGGTCCAGTGCTTTCTGCTGCCTGCAACCTTCTTAATCTATACCTGCAAACTTCTTAATCTCATCTACCCACCTAATTTTCTGTCTCCCCCCTCACGCGTTTGCCATCTCTTGGAATCCAGTCAGTTACCCTTAATGACCAGCGGTTATCCTGCCGACGTGTTACGTGCCCGGCCCATATCCATTTCTTCTTCTTGATTTCAACTATGATATCCTTAACCCCCGTTTGTTCCCTGACCCACTCTGCTCTCTTCCTGTCTCTTAACGTTACACCTATCATTTTCCTTTCAATCGCTCGCTACGTCGTCCTCAGTATAAGTTGAACCCTCTTTGTAAGTCTCCAGGTTTCTGCTCCGTAGGTAAGTACCGGTAAGATGCAGCTGTTATATACGTTCCTCTTGAGGGACAGTGGTAGACTACCATTCATGATTTGATAATGCTTGCCGAATGAGCACCATCCCATCCTTATTCTTCTAGTTATTTCACTCTCACGGTTCGGCTCCGCGGTTACTACCTGTCCTAAGTAGACGTACTCCTTTACAACTTCCAGTGTCTCGCCACCTATCGCAAAGCGCTGTTCTCTGCTAAGATTGTTCCACATTACTTTAGTTTTATGCATATTAATTTTCAGACCTACTCATCTACTTTCCGTATCCAGTTCAGTAATCATAAGCTGTAATTCGTCTCCCGCGTTACTCGTCAATGCAATGTCATCAGCGAATCGCAGGTTACTGAGGTACTCTCCATTAACTCTTATCCCTAACTATTCCCAATCTAGGGCCCTGAAAACCTCCTGTAAACACGCGGTGAATAGCATTGGAGGGAATGCAAAGGGAATGCAAAGAGGCAAAGCCGCTGGTGAGGATCAGGTAACATCAGACCTGTTGAAAGACGGTGGAGAGATTACGTTAGAAAGACTGGCCACCCTGTATACGAAGTGTCTCTCGACAGGGAGGATACCAGATTCTTGGAAGAATGCCAACATCATCTTGATCCATAAGAAAGGGGACGTCAAGGACCTGAAAAATTACAGGCCCATCAGCTTACTGTCCGTTGTCTACAAGCTATTTACAAAAGTAATTGCTAACAGAATTAATACGACATTAGAGTTCAATCAACCAAAGGACCAGGCAGGATTTCGTACAGGCTTCTCAACAACAGACCATATTCATACTATCAATCAGGTGATAGAGAAATGCGCGGAATAAAACCAACCCCTATACATAGCCTTCGTAGATTACGAGAAGGCATTTGATTCGGTGGAGACATCAGCAGTCATGCAGGCACTGCGGAATCAGGGCATCGATGAAGCCTATATAAACATAATGGAAGAAATCTACAGCGGATCCACTGCCACTATAGTCCTCCATAAAGAAAGCGACAGAATCCCAATAAAGAAGGGCGTACGGCAGGGAGACACGATCTCTCCAATGCTCCTGTACTAATGCTCTCCAATACCATGTAAACATATCGTGTGCGGGCGGCTTCGTGTTGACTCGCATTCCCTAACTGGATGGATGACTCGGCTAATATGATATGATATGGCAAAAGGGTGGAATGGAAAAGTGCGAACGAAAGCTGAAGAGTTTGCCAAACGGGATTGCTATGGTAGCAGTAGGCGCGTGAACCAGTGGGCGTGCGAGTGTATGCGATTGGCTAGCGAGAACACGCGGTGTCGTAAATCATCTCCAGCATCACCACCATCATCATTATCATATTGTCGAGCACCGTCACCACCATCATCATTTAGCAGTATCATCATTTCGTTTTATTTACTTTAGTCATCCCCCCATCTGGTCACGTGACTGCGTGACGCCTGCTGCTGCTGCTACAACTACTACTACTACTACTACTACTACTACTACTACTACTACTACTACTACTACTAGGACAAATCAGCAACGACGATGAAACAGGGTAGACGAACAGCTTCGCTGTATTAAGTGAGTGGCTGCTCTTCCTATTGCCATGACGACGTAAGCAACGTAAGCACCGTCATCTAGCCTTTAGGTAGGACCCCGCCCGCGAGGGTCGTAACTGAAGGGGCCCTTGGCGCTGTTAGTCTTAAAGAATATGCCAACAAAGGTCGCGGTTTGCCGACTTACCGCTTGCGTCAACTGGTCGAAGCTTATGGGCCCTCCGGAGGCCAACGGTTGCAGTGCGTTCTTCACGTCGTCGCCTATCTGGAGCTTTTGCTTGAGCCCGGCTTCTATCTTCGAGTCCATGCCATCGGAGAACTTGGACTTCATCTCGGCGAGCTTGGCGCTGTATGCTCTCGAATCTATGAGGCCGTAGACGGCGTTGTCCTGTCCCAGGGACGTCTGGGCCAACTTCACGGCAGCCTGCTCGCCCAGCAGTTTGAAAAGGGACATGTGTCCCGAAGAGCACTGGCCGAAGCGCTTGGTTATGTCTAGCACATCCTGCGGACCAAGCTCGACGGCAAAGGGCCAGGTACGGACTACGTCGTCGCCGGATATCTCGACTCTATCCTCCGGCTCCGCTTTACCGAGCCAGGGAGAAGGTAGGACCTGCCACTGCCAGGAGCTAGACGTGGCGCTAGGATCGCTGTCCGGGACTCGTCGGTCGCCAACGACGTCGCTTCCTCCGGACGTATCGCTCTTTCCACGACGACGCTGGGTTCCCCGACCTTCGAAGACCCGCTGGACACTCGTGTTCGGGACGTTCCTCTCCCCTCCACTGCGGGGCCACTGCAGGCTTCCACGGGGACGGCTGGGGCTAACGGTCTCGTCGCTTCGTCGATGGTGTCTTCGATGGCGCCTCCCATTTATAGCCTCCTGAACCCGCAAACGCGAAGACTTCGACACACTACTTCTCTTTTCGGTCGTGTCCGAGACGTGAAGATCGTTACAACTCCGACCAACGGCGCTCTGTTGCCGCCCGCTGCCCGGAGGCGGCGAGGCGGTCGTGTTCGGCGACGGTGACGGCTGTGTGATGGACGCTAGAACACTCTCGCGTCTGGTGTGGGCGTCTTCGCCGAAGCTCTCCGCTGAGAGGCTTCGGCTCTGAGTGGCGTGCAGGCAGTGGCGGATTTCGCCGCGGCCGCTCAAGGTGCTGCCTCCCTTTCCGTCCGCATCAATGCTTTCCGGTAGTGGCGGTGCCAAGACGCTTTCGTTGGAGGGCCAACTGTGTGCCATCTCATCGAGGGTAGCTTTGATGGAAGCAGAGCACGTACGGTACCTCAGACATACAGCCATGAACCTAAACGTTATACATAACACATATGCAGAACATCTGAATTTATTATAAGACAATAACGTATTTAACTGGGCTAGCTGGTAGTGAGTGAATACTTCCATAATACTAGCGAACACGCACAAATACTACACAGAAAGACACAGGAAACGTTTAAAAGAATGCGTACCAACCACCCGGCACATTTGAGAAATTGCCGCCTTCCCGCCCGGAGTTGAACGATGTACGCTGGTGGTCATAGCAAAACGACAGCATTGCGACACGCTTAGGCAGCTTCCCCGCGCTTTTGTTCCCACTTCAAGTCCCCTCGCTCTCCCTATTGTAGCGAGACAGCGGCCAAACTCAAGGGCCCACGCCACACCTTAATCAAGTTCTTATTCCCTGTATTCGCCGGACCCGTCTTTTTTAAAGTAGTTCTCAATAAGCCCAGTTTCCTCTCTGCCCCCCCATCTGTAAAAGACACACATTTTAATTATGTGCTTCGTTCACCAGCGGTGCTTTTGACTCCTATTTACCTTAACATTACGGCGTCGAGCTGCGGCCGTCGCCGAGAGATGGCGCAACGTGGACGTGTACCCGAAATTGCGGTCACGGAAAAAATTTTTACGTAGAACACTGCCTCTCACCTTCCAACGAAAGCTTGTCGTCCTGCCAAGGGCCCTGCATCAGCATCGACAGCAAGGACGATTCTCGCGCTCTGCTGTCGGTGTCAGCCGTCGCGTGGCGCTGCCTGCCGATGCCATCTGGTTGCGCGTCGGGTGCGGCGCGGGCGCTCGGCTGAAAAATTTCGCAAGTCGACCGTAAATCACCAACTACAAATGACGCTCCCCGTGTTTTCATTGGTTTCATTATGTGTTGGCTTTACCTTAATCGCGAGGCTGATCAAGAAGTCCACGACGGCTCGCGAAGATTCTGACGCGGGGTCCTGGGCCGGCAGGCAGATGAGCCGGTCGACCACCGTTCCCACTGCCATTGTGATCGTCGAGATGGCCAGCGCCACGGGGAACAGCACCTGGAACATCACCACGGCCGTCCAAAGCAGCCAGCTGCCCATGTGGAAGCCGGCGCAGCCTTTTTTGATGTGCCACAGCTGTGCCTGGATGGCTGTGACGTCAAGCGTGGTGGAAGAGGTGGTCCGTGTGTATGTAAGCGTGCGGTAACGGCGTGTGCACATGAAACACCAACTACAGGCGCAAACCCGAGCACAGCTTTATAAATCTAGCATGCATGCATACATGCTGTGTATGTTTGTTTTTGCGAAATTGAATTGAATGTGAAAGTTCGATGTGAAATATTTGTTTGCCTCGAATTCAAATTGCTATCTTCCTAAAGGCAGAACTCGCTGTTTGAACTTCAGCAGTATAGCTGCAAGTGTTGCGCAGACACAGTAGCTCAGCTTCGCTACGAAGTTACGTTATGTTATACGATTTTGTTGCTCTGTGTCCGCCTCGGTGGTACAGTTGTTACGGTGCTCGGCTGCTGACCCAAAAGTCGCCGGTTCTAACCCGGCCGCGGCGGCCGCATTTCAATGGAGGCAAAACGATAGAGCGGCCTGTGTACACATGGAATCACACTTGTCTAGAGCAGCGGAGTAAGTGGCTGTGGACGCTGTTGTCCGCAGCTGCTGCCGCATGTTAGCTACAAGCTTCCGTTCATGCTTGAATTAGAGCAAAAGAACCTAACATGCAATATAACTAACTTATGTGTCATTACAGCATCGGTACATGCATATTTTTGCAGAAAACGGCAGCTAATGGCGGCCGGCTGGGCAGTCTAGACACGTGTGATTCCGTGTGTACTGCGCGATGTAAGTAGATGTTAAGGAACTCCTCGTGGTAGAAATTTCTGGACGTCTCACACTCCCATTGTCGTTTTGGCACGTAGAACCCCCGATAGTATTGCCACGCGTGTTATTTTGATCTGATCTGTTTAAACCGACAAAGACTGTGAGCAATGCTCGGCGCAGATCGCGCCTCAGTGTTCGAGAAGCTTCACGTTCATAGTAGATCGTTTTGTTAACATTTCGCACAGCAAGCGAACACTCAAGATTAGTCCAGAGCTTGCGCGACGACCAGTGATAAGGCTAGAATGTTCGACGCGTGATGCATAAAAGCCGGCGCGTTCCAACGATGATCAGATTGTCGACGGCCGAGGCTCTGTTCGCCGCTTTCAGTGCCAGTGTTCATTGAGTCTGACTTTCAGTTTCCCGGCCACAAGTTCGGCCAAATAAAGAGTTCCTTCGTTTTCACGCCGACTGTTGCCTTCGTCGACGTCACGACCACGTGACGTGGTCACGACCACGTGACGTCATGACCACGTGACCACGTGACGTCACGACCACGTATTTTTATGTTACTCTCTATTCTCCCACCAAGCATAACCAGGTTTTCATGCGTTCGGTGCTGCGATATCGGCACACATCCACATGGGCAACTCGTCTTAGCACCTGGCGAAGCCGATCGCCCTCGTTCAGGGGAAGAGAGAGGTTTGAAAAGATGACAAATCGTTGAACGGAGGTTGTCGCCGAAGCACACACGTTTCGGCGTGAGGACACGCATTCGTTTCTGCCATGACGAGCACATATGACCTTTT
>JALIZH010023666.1:0-19513 GCA_030522465.1 Rhipicephalus appendiculatus | reverse complement strand
TACCCACTACACGTGATAACGAAGAAGTATAAGCGCGTTCCAGTATAGTGGAATGTACCCACTACACGTGAAAACGATGACGCTGATGACCATGAAGTACAAGCGCGTTCTACACCACACATTCTCTTTCTGCCATGGATGAAAACGATCGAGCTTCGCCCACTCATCATCATTCAGTTCGTGGCTATGGCGTGATTTTCTTGCATTACACTCTTTTTCCGTGTCTAAGACAAGAAGAAAAGCATTTGCATTATTATCATCATCATACCATGGTGTAATAACGTTATTAGGTTGGGTTTAATTGACTAGTGGGACTAAATTCTGCTGCAGGGATATAATTATGGCGATATGTGACAGTCATCTGCTAAGTGACAGCGTGTATGGTGAAGCACATGCATTTTACGGTATTGTCACTTAATTAGTAACATATATCAGCACTGGAACCTTCCTGGATTTCACGTGAATATTCTCAGCCATTTGAAGATGTGTGAGCTGTGCCCGACTAATGCAGTCACATCAGCGCAAGTCAGCTCAACGCAATCGTGATGGTAGAGGGACAGTCGTAAATAATTGTCTTGCATAAGACTATTATGAAGCTGTGATGAAAAGCTAAGCAGCCGTTAAACATTATCGCATTTAATAAAAAACAAATAGTGTTCCGCGAGGACTAGACATCTTTAGTCATTTGTTATGGGTTACTTCTGTAACCCACGTGTAAGCTTCCCTACATTCATGCTTCTTGATGAATGTAAATATTGAGTTTACTGCGGCGTCAGAAAGCAGTAGCACACAGGTCACCAGATAACTCAATCGCAAATTCACAAAGGACGTGCTGTTGTGCGCCTAATCCATGCTCTGTTTTCAGCTCTTTCGTTAGAATGATACCTGGCAAACAACCCTAATTTATAAGAAACTTAAATGCTGTGCTTTTGACGAAATAGGTGTGCAGTGAGCTTGAAGCTGCAAGTATTTGCTTTTTGGTCTCACCACACAGGCAGTGCTAATTTGGTTGGCCATAGTGTGAAGTACTTAGGGAAGAAAAACGCAGCACACAAAGAGATAGACAATGGGAAACCGATTGTCCCTTGTGTATCTTCTTTGTGTGCTGTGTTTATCTTGCGCTAAGTAATTTTTTGTCAGTATGCACCAATTAGACCCTCATGAAGTCTTGTGCAGTGTGAAGATTATCAATGTTTGTGCAGTTGGTGATGCTACACTACTCAACGTGGTGTGTATATTTCGAAATGCTCTAAGACTTTATTTGAAAGAGGGAAAGGAAGACATAGAAGGTAACACAGGCATGTTTGCCAGCTGTTAATGTGGCTGGCCAAGCTGTGCAAACGAAGGGCGTACAAGGGTAGAAGATAACAGAGAACAACTTTACAGGAAAGAAGAGTACGACACCTTTGAACGCCTGTCTCTAAGGTCACTTTGTGTAGGAAGCACAGCAACGCTTTTAATGCTAATGTAGAGAAGAAGAAGATCATGTGCCGCTGTGGGCCACTACCTTAGCGAGAGAAGCCGAGCGCGAGCTGTTGGTGCTACGACTGTGATTCTTGTGCCGGTTGTCGCCGCCCGCCTTCAGCGTCCGTCAACCCCTTCTGAGGTGCTACCTGACGCCAATAAACCCCGTTTCAGAGTGGTGGAGGTGCGGGGTACTCAACCTGGAACTCCGAAACAGGAGACTGCCCGCTCCCCCCAGGAATGGCCGCGAAACCAACCAGCAAGGCACGACCCAACCTCCGATGGTCATCGTGCCCACCGCGCTACGCCTTCGCGATCCACCTTTCTTCGACGGCACCGAGGAACAAGACGTCGAAGATTGGCTGGCGACATTTGAAAAGGTGAGCGCGAGCAACAAGTGGGACGATCCATCGAAACTTCAATATGTGTCCTTCTACCTGAAGGAGGTCGCAAGCCTTTGGTTTCACAACCACCAGCCAGAATTTACCATTTGGAGTGTTTTCAAGCAGCGTATTGCCGATGTGTTTGGTCGCCCTGAGGTACGGAAGCTCCGTGCTGAACAGCGCCTACGGGGTCGTGCCCAGCTGCAGGGAGAGGGCTTCACAAGTTACATCGAAGATGTACTCGACTTGTGCAAGCGACTTAACCCTTCGATGAGCGAAGTAGACAAGATTAAACACATCTTGAAAGGGATAGACGACGACGCCTTTCAGGTGTTGCTGGCCAAGGACCCGCGGACCGTGTCTGAACTCGCCACTCTGTGCCAGAGTTTCGACGAACTGCGGAAACAATGGGTCCTGGCGCAGAGAGCAGCTGCAACGGACCAATCGCTCGCGGCGTTGACCCTCGGTGGAGAGAACAATACGTTGCTGTTGGAAATGAAACGGTGTGTTCGTGAAGAAGTCGCTCGACAACTCTCATGGCTGTCGTATTTACCGGCAGCAGAACACGCTACTCAACTCGCGCCCGCCATCAGACAGGCGATACAGGAGCAAGTCTCCGAGGCTCTGGCCTCTGCTTCTCAACCATCACCTGTCGCCGCCCCACTGAGTTATGCGGCTGTTGCTGCTACTCCGCCGCGACCTCTGCCTGTGTCGACATCCCAACCTGTGCGAGCACCAACGAAGTCATTTCCTGGAACACAGCAGTGCTATAACGGAAACCCATGGCGCACACTTCACAATCGCCCGATCGGCTACGCATGCGGCTATCCAGGCCATATCGCGCGCTTTTGTCGCCGGCGCTACGCAGCGGGCCCGGCTGCTCCGAGGTACTCCGACTACTCTTTCCGGGCACCGTACGACACGCAAGGAGAACTGCCCCCCTCGATGGGATCGCCCGCCAGCAGACCTGTTACCATCAGAACGAGACCACCGCCCTGCTGCCGAGTACCGACCATAATCTCCCCGTCGCTCACACTCACCACGCCGCCTTTCTCTGTCACCTCTGCGTCGCCGACCTAGCCCCGTGGAGACGGAAAACTGACTGCCGCAGCTCCAGAGGCACGAGCTGCGTCATCGTCACATTGTACAAGTACTCGCCTGTCCCCCCGCCAATGTTCTGGAAGTGTTTATCGGAGGTTTACGAACTCTCGCGCTTGTCGACACCGGTGCCGCCATATCTGTGATGAGCCGAAAGCTTTGCCGCTCGATTCGAAAAGTAACAACACCGCCTTCCGAGTTTTCGCTGAGTACAGCGAGCGCGCAACAAATTCGACCGGTTGGAGCATGTACGGCCAGAGTAACCATTCAAGACGTTGTGTACTACATACAGTTTCTGGTGCTGGCCACTTGTTCTCATGACTTGATACTCGGATGGGATTTCTTGTCGCGCCACCACGCCGTACTTGACTGCGCTAGCGCTCAGGTGGAACTTTCGGTGTTTTCCGATGCCCCGTCTACCGACACTGAACAAACTCACGTCGGCAAGCTTCTTGTTGCCACCGACACTGACGTTCCTCCTCTTAGTGCCGTCATTGTCCCTGTCCATCGCACTGAATTGTCTGGATCTACCGTTGTGTTCACGCCGTCTGACGTTTTCAGTCGCCGCCACGGTACATCTCTGCCATATGCCGTTCTGCCGCCTCACCAAGATGCGACTGGAATTGTCGTTTGCAACCGCAGTTTATGCCCTCTCGCCTTACACGCTCACGAGACGCTTGGCCACGTTCATCCAGTAGATGACAGTGCTATAGTGCCCATTGAGTCTCATGAAGCTGGCCAACAACTTCAACTGAACGCTGTCACTCCTCGTTTAATGCCGGATGACGTCTCCTCGGATAAGTTCGACCGCTCCATCGACAGCAAGCTTCCTCCGGATCAACGGGAACAGCTTATAGCCCTTGATGAATTTCGAGATTCGTTTGACCTTCCTCAAAAGGCACTGATTCAAACGAACACAGTTGCGCACGCAATCTACACTGGAACGCACCCTCCTTTGCGGCAACGACCCTACCGGGTATCACCGAAAGAACGTACTATAATTGCGGAGCAAGTGGACGACATGCTTCAGCGCGGTGTCATCACGCCATCGTCAAGCCCCTGGTCCTCACCTGTTGTACTAGTGAGGAAAAAAGACGGCTCGATTAGATTTTGTGTCGACTACCGGCGACTGAACAAAATTACGCGGAAAGATGTATACCCTCTTCCCCGCATCGACGACGCCATCGATTGCCTCCAAGGTGCCGAATTCTTTTCCTCACTGGACTTACGTTCGGGTTACTGGCAGGTCCCGATGGCAGAGTGTGACCGTCCCAAGACAGCGTTCGTTACGCCAGATGGCCTATACGAATTCGTGGTAATGCCATTCGGTCTGTGCAATGCGCAGGATGATGGACAGCATTTTACACGGCCTAAGATGGCAGATATGCTTATGTTACCTTGATGATGTTGTCTTCTTCTCCCCAGATTTCCCTACACACGTCGACCGTTTGCGCACAATTCTTCAGTGCCTTATTAAGGCAAACCTTCAGCTTAATCTGAAGAAGTGCCGCTTCGAGGCTCGCCAACTTACTATACTTGGCCACGTTGTGTCAAAAGATGGAATTCTCCCGGACCCGGACAAACTTCGTGCAGTAGCCGAGTTTCCGAAGCCGACTTCACTCAAAGAAATTTGGAGCTTCATCGGCTAGTGCTCATATTTTCGCCGTTTCGTCCGCAATTTTGCAACAATAATAGCACCGCTTACGCAACTACTGGCTGGTCCTGCTGATCTTTCTAACTGGACCCCAGCATGTGACGAAGCCTCCCTTACTAGAGCTGTGCGCCGCCGCGCCGCGCCGCCGCCGCCACTTGTTTTTGCTCACGCCGCTCGCGCCGCCGCCGAGGTTCTGAGAGTGACCACGCCGCTGCCGCCGCCGAGCAATAATTTCGGCGCACTGCCGTTAGTCTTTTCTTTTAACCCGAACGAGGAATCTGGGCATAAAATACATCACTTCACCGGGGGAGCTCTTCTCGATGTGTCCATGTAATAGACACTCTACTTCCGCTGCCGCTGACTGGCGGGAGCTAGGCCAGCAGCGCACCCACTCGTTCCATTTCTTCAACGTCAATTCCACGTCACGAAGTTTTCCCAACTTTTGACTCAAATTAGAGGAACTGAATGCGCATCAACCATAGAGGGAAAACAATAGGAGGGAGCGCGCCTAGCGTATGTAAGTCAACCTCCTCTGAAGCCGCTACCTCGTCGGGCTCGTGTCACAATTTCCATCATGCTCTTGTTTTCCTTTTTATTTGTGAGCTCATGGGAAGAAAAAAGCTTCCCCCATCTCCCGCTAAAGGGAACCATGTGTGGATGCGAAGCAGCGCGGAGATGGTTAGCTTGAGCGGGAGAAAGGTGGCAGCTCGCGTTTCCCGGCCCGGGCGCTCATCGCGGCGCTGCACAGGAGAGAATGAGGCGCGCTCCGTCATTTTTATACCGCGAAACTACCATGGCGCCCCCCACCGGAGTATGCAGCTATCGCACCACCTGTCGCGCGCCGCTCCGTAGAGGATTCCTAGAGGAGAGAACGGGGGGAGGATAGGGGACGCGCATGCGCTGAGGGGGGTGTGGGACGCGGGAGCCGCTCCGTAGAGTAGAGGATTCCTAGAGTAGAGAGAGGGGGGTGAGCGTAGGAGAGAGGGCGCGCATGCGGTGTGAGGATGTCGGACGCGGGCGCCGCTCCGTGGAGTAGGGGATTTCTACGGCAGGCAAAGGGGGCGAGCGTAGGAGAGAGGGGGAGAGGACGCGCATGCGCTGTGGGACGCGGGCGCCGCTCCGTAGAGTATTCCTAGAGGAGAGAAAGGGGGGTGAGCGTAGGAGAGGAGAAAGAGAGGGGAGGGACGCGCATGCGCTGTGGCGGTGTGCGACGCGGGAAGGAGGGACGGACTAAGCCCCCTCCCAAACACATGCACGCAAGATCAAGGAATGGAGTCAACCTGGGCGACACACACCACCTGCTTAGCCATTGCTAAGCAGCCTCTCTGTGCTCTCGGCCATCACTCTGGTGACTGTAGTGGTGGTTGACGGTCATATATTGTACTACAGTGTTCTGGTTCGCATAGTGAGTCCTTCCCTACTTCATGAAAGTGGCCGGACGCGGGAAGCGGGACGGACGCGGGAGGGAGGGACGGACATAGCCCCGAGCATAAGATGCTTCGCATCTAAAAAAACGAAAATTCACGAGCGTGCATGCCTCGCGTCCACAAGGTAACCTCCTTCCTCCGATGCCACTCCCCCCTCGCGCTCCATGCTCTGGTCACAGTTCCCAGGATGCTCCTGTTACCTTTTATGGCTGGAGAGTTCTTCTCGATGTGCACCCATAGTGGACTGTCCATTTCGGCCGTTGCTGATTGGCTGGAGTTAGGTGGCGAGCCCGCCCCCTTTTCCGTTTCTTCTTCCGCAACGTCATTTTGATGTCATAAAACTAATGAGAGGGACGGAATGCGCTTCAACGCAGCGAACGCAGCGCCCAGACATCCGCATTTGGGCGAACATCTCGGAGGCCGTGCACAAATTCTGATCGCGTAAAGGCCGTTTCACATGACACAAAACGCAGCGATTTTCAGGCTGCGAATTCGCTCGCAGTGAAACAAAAGGGCTGTTCGCTCTCGCCGCAGCGGTCAGCGGGGAGCGACCAACATGTTGGAAATATTTCGCTCTGTTCGCAGCGGCGGAGCCAGGCCCGTAGCCAGGAATTTTTTTCGGGGGGAGGGGGGGGGGGGCACCTGTTGAAAACCTTGAAAAACACCTATTTTCACTATCTCCTCGGTAAAACACCGCCTCCATCCGGATTTTGGGGGGGGGGGGGGGGGCGTGCCCTAGGGCCCCCCCCCCCCCTGGCTTCGGGCCTGGGCGGAGCGATATTTCTTCGATCGGGACCCGTCAAAATGGTGCCGGGCGGCCGAGCCGTTAAAATTGCGACGACGTGTTTCTTTTAGGGATGGCCGTGTTTGCGCACTTTAAAATTAATTTAGACTGGTAAGTGTTCTTGAACGACAAAACACGCGTGCTCTTCGTTAACGTCCGTGAAAATTTAATATTATCATAATGCACAGTTCTTTACATTACGTTTGAAAATTTGTGAAGTGTCTGCCGCAAAGAAAGGCAGCAAGCAACATTTTTCGCCGCGCCAGTCGCAGAGCGAAAATCGCTGACCATTCGCTGCCCATGTGAAACGAAACCGCCATTAGCGGCGGTGGCGAACACAGCGAATGGCGGGCCGATGTCTGAATGAGAGGCTGCGGGAACACCGGTATCTCCTCCCCACAGGCACTGGTGGAAACTTGCCTCTGCATTGCAAAAGCTGCGGCTGCGTCCCAGATTTCAAATCAGCAATCGTAATTGGCAAAGGTAGAAACAAGATTGAACGTGAGATCTGTGAGGCCTTCGAAATCAGGAAGCGGGGCAAATTGTGATGTGTGAGCGAACCCTAAGTTTTCCTCACAGAGAAAGAGTTTGCGTTTCTAGATAGCTGGTAAGCCACGCGTTAAATTTTATCATTGCTTCACACGTTTCATGATATGGACGGTTAGGTGCCAAAGGTTGACATGGCTCAGATGACCTTTTTTACGCATGCGCTGTTGTTTCATGTGTGGGGGGTGTGTGCATTTCTTCGATAAACATTCAGTTGTAAGTCCAGCGCTTGTCCTGTGTGGTTGTTCTTCTTCGCTGTCTTCGTGTGGTTTTTCGCTGGTTCTTTTTTCCTATTAAGGCGAATGGAGCGAACGGAGCGATTTTTTTCGCTGCAATCGCGGCATGTGAAACAGCCTTAAGCCATCGAATGAGGTTTAATGCGGCCGCCCGTCTAACGCACCTGTGAATGTCGGTACGCATTCCCTGCATCGTTCTCAAACATCTGGGACACATCCATATGCAAGTTCAGACTTGACAAGTTCCTATTTCTGTAAATTTCGTCCACTTTCTTCTTACGCTGGGAATGTGCTGGCGGATTTGGTGCATCGACGTGGTCAAAACCAAACATCACGGCTCACCGCTTTTTTCGAGTAACTGAAAACGCACTGCCGAAATGGACTGTGGACATCTCCTTTAGATGGACACATCGAAAATAGCTCCCCGAAAGTTGTCGTATCTTTCTCTCCTCCAGAACTCTCAAGAGTACTGCCTGAGCTCAACACAGCGGCGCCCTACAGCCTTAAAGGGCGATGATCCAACTCGCTGGATAGCATATTCGTGGCGCCTTGGGCCTGCTACATTGTGCATAGATAAATAAAATGAATCACTAATATATATCGATGGGTTATTACACTTTTTATCCTTACATTGTGACTCGAGTAATCGATAAATAAATTGAGAAGTAAAGGCAATTTAAAACTTAAAATAACCGATAGCTGAGCTGGTTGGTAGATATTCATGTTAAAACGACACGACGTGAAAACACACACACAAGAGAGAAGTCAAAAGAGTGATCAGTTATCTCTCACGTAGACCCTCACACGCAACTTACTGATAGGTATTGCCTCTTGCCTCGGAATGCGCAGATAAGTACTTAAAATGCGGAGCACTTTACGGGCCCGGGCTGTCCTAACTGTCATCGTATGCTCTCATGGTATGCTCTCATGGTATGCTGTCGTAGCTAACGCAGGCAAAAGTACGTATAGCATAGCCATCTGTAGCATATTGAGCACTCGCTCGCGATAAGAAGTATACTTCCTCTTGTTCTTCGGGCACCTTGATGACGATATTAAGTGCGGTGAAGTTTAGGGGCCCCGGCTGTAGTATGCTGTGGTCGCCTGGCGTAACACAGGGAAAACCACATATAAAAAATAGACAAAAAGAAGGAAGCGAACAAGAGAAAGAGAGAGAAAGAAAGGAAGAAATAGTAGGAAATATACAAAGAGTAAGAAAAAGAAAAATGCATAAAGAGAGATGAAGAAATCAATAGAAACAGTAGGGGTGTGCGAATATTTGAGTTTGGAATTCGAATCGTATAATACCGGATCGAATACGTCTGTCGGAGCTAACGCGAGAAAGATCCAGCCCTGACAGCGTTCAGTTTTCGAACTGATTTTTTATTATCGCGCTGCACCCGCCGCGCGACCGAATGCCAACTTCTTCTTCCTTGACGAGCGCCGCATTCTGAGGCGCTACAGGGCTCCCCCCCCCCGTAGAACCTGAGCCATAGGAGTGGCCCAGTGAACATGTTTGGATGTGGGCATCCAGACTGAAGATGGAAGCCCCGCGGACGCGAGAGCGGCGATATATGCAGGTTTCAGTCGATCGGCAGCCACGACGTCTTCACGACCGTTGATGTCCAGCGTGAACGTCTTAGGTGTACGATGGAGTACACGGAATGGGCCATCATAGGCCGGTGTAAGTGGTGGCCGTATTTGGTCACGACGAACGAAGACGTGACTGCAGTCATGCAGATCCTGACTGACAAACACAGACTGGGGGGTGGCGGTCGGCTGGAACTACAGGAGCAAGGTCTCGAAACGTGGTGCGCAGCTCTCTAATGTACGTTGAGGCATCATGAGTGGAGGGTGGCGATGACGGCTCGAAGAATTCTCCTGGAAGACGCAGGGAAACTCCATAGACCAGTTCGGCTGATGAGCAGCCGAGATCCGCTTTCAATGCTGATCGGATGCCCAGAAGTACGAAGGGGAGGTGGTCGAGCCAACGTTCCCTTGGCTGGTGAGCAGTGAGGGCAGCTTTCAGTTGACGATGAAGCCGTTCGACCATGCCATTGGCGGAAGGATGGTAGGCCGTCGTGTGGATGTGTCGAATGCCCAGGATATTGGCAAGTGCGGTGAAAAGGGCCGATTGAAATTGACGACCGCGATCGGTTGTGACGACAGACGGGCAACCAAAGCGCGACACCCAGCCGTTTGTGAAAGCCTTAGCAACTGTCGGTGCTGTAATGTCGGAAATGGGAAACGCTTCCGGCCATCTGGTGAAGCGATCCACACATGTCAGCAGGTAACAAGCTCCTTGCGATGGCGGAAGAGGGCCGACGATGTCGAGATGGACGTGGGAAAACCTTGCGTCTGGAGGCCGAAAGGGGGATGTTGCCGTGACAGTGTGACGGTGAACTTTGACACGCTGGCACTCAAGGCAGGTTCGTGCCCAGCGTCGGACGTCAGCATTGATGCTTGGCCAAAGGAAACGAGATGTGACTAGCTTCTGGGTCGCTCGAATACCAGGATGGCTCATGTTGTGCAATTGATCAAAAATTTCACGACGAAAAGCTGAAGGCACGAAGGGCCGAGGGACACCAGTAGACGTTTCGCACGTTATTAATGAGGTAGAAAATGCAAGCAGGCACTCCGTGAAAGATAGAGACGTGGATGAAGAACGAAGACGATGCAGCTCAGGATCGTTGCTCTGGGCAGCTGCTAGCTCTTCCGTGTCTAGTGGTGGTTGGGTCGACAAGGCATCGATGCGGGAGAGTGCATCAGCGGCAGAATTTTCCGGCCCATGGACGTGTCTGAGATCCACAGTGAACTCGGAAATAAAGCATAGTTGACGGATCTCCCGTACAGTGTAATTGCTGTGATTTCGTTGGAAGGCAAACGTCAGGGGCTTGTGGTCTGTAACGACGTAAAAGTCCCGGCCCTGCAGTAAATGGCGAAAATGTTTGATGGCGAGGTACACCGCGAGGAGTTCTCGGGCAAATGTACTGTATTTTGCTTCCGGTGGCTTCAGTTTTTGCGAGAAAAAACCAAGGGGCTGCCAACCGGACACGTGCTGCTCGAGAACGGCGCTAACTGCCACGCTCGATGCATCGGTGATCAGACGAATTGGGGCATCAGGAACGGGATGTATGAGCATGGCGGCGTCTGCCAGAGCCTTCTTGGCAGTGATGAAGGCAGATGCAGCGTCCTCGGTCCACTCCAGTGGCGCAGCCGCGTCTTTCTTTATAGCCAGTAGGTCGGTCAAGGGCTTTAGGATTGTGGCACACTTTGGAAGAAAGCGGCGGTGGAAGTTTAGTAGGCCCAGAAATTCTCGGAGTCTTTTCAGTGAAGTCGGGCGTGGAAAGTCTTGAATAGCCTTCACTTTGCTGGCGAGTGGTTGGATACCCTGTGGAGTGACAAGGTGGCCTAGGAACTCGATTGTAGTGACGCCGAAGAGGCACTTATTGGGATTAATTACGAGGCCGTAATCATCCAGGCGGTGAAACAGGGTGCGCAGGTGGGCTTCATGCTCAGGGCCGGATGGGCTTGCGACCAGGAGGTCATCAAGGTAGGCAAATACAAAATCGAGACCTCGCGTGACCTCGTTGATAGTGCGCTGAAAAGTCTGTGCAGAGTTGCGCAATCCAAAAGGCATCCTCACGTATTCAAACAGACCGAACGGGGTGGTGATGGCCGTCTTCGGAATATCGGCGGGTTCTACAGGAATCTGATGGTAAGCCTTCACTAAGTCAATTTTAGGGAAGATCGTGCACCCAGCCAAATTTGATGTGAAATCCTGTATGTGAGGAAGTGGATAGCGGTCTGGTAAGGTGTGGGCATTCAGAGCGCGGTAATCCCCACATGGTCTCCAGTCGCCGGGATCTTTCTTCGGTACCATGTGGAGTGGCGATGCCCAGTTGCTTGAGGAAGGCCGCACAATGCCAAGTTCAAGCATGTGCTCAAACTCCCGGCGGGCGATGGCGAGGCGTTCTCCAGATAGTCGACGGGGCCGTGTAAAAACGGGAGGTCCAGTGGTCACAATGTGGTGAGTGATGGAATGCTTCACCGGTGACTCTCTGGTGTGCGGCTTCGTGATGTTGGGAAAATCGGCGAGTATCTTTGCATACGGCGAAGCGGGTGTGAGAGCTCGAAGTCCCGTTGAGGAGGAAGTGCAGAGTATACCACTGATAGAGAGGCGCGTGTTCAGATCGATGAGGCGATGAGCATGCATGTCCACAGCAAGGTTGAAAAAACTGAGGAAGTCAGCCCCAAGAACAGCTTGCGAGACGTCAGCGAGGATGAAAATCCAGCGGAACGCACGGCGTAGTCCAAGATCAAGTGTAAAAGAGCGTTGGCCGTATGTGTGAATGGCGGAATTGTTGATCGCTTGGAGTGGGCAGGTCTGTTCGTTGCGACGGCGATCTGCACACGAGGCCGGTATGACGCTAACCTGGGCTCCTGTGTCGACTAGAAAGCAAGCGCCAGTGATCTTATCCGAAACATAGAAAAGGCGGCATGATTTTTGACCAGTACCACTTGCCGCCGTCAGTGGCCGGTCGTCACATTTCCCGACCAGGAGCATGGGCGAGTGCACTTGGGCGCAGAGGCACCGAATCGGCGGTGGTACCAGCACACGGTCGATGGTGAGTCGTCCCGCGGCGCGTGGGTTGGCCGAAGTCCCGGAGAGCGTGGGGGCGTCGAGGAGCGACTGTGTATCTGGAACCTGGATGACGTTCGGCGATGCGCAGGTACAAAGTCATCAAGGCGCCTGACAAGGGCGTCCAAACGGTTCTCGATGCTCGCGAGCGCCGGGTCTGCAGCGGTGGCCGGTGGCGGTGTGGTAACGGCGTTGAGGCTATGTGCCCGCGAGTAGTCCGCCACTCGGTCAGCCATTTCAGCGAGTGTGTCTACAGGGACATCTCCTGCAGCCACGAGGAACGGGACCATGCTCTGCGGTAAGCGCTGGAGGAACAACTCACGCAACAGCTTCTCCTCTTGGGGGGGCGGAGGGGCCGCCAAGGAGCTGGCGCATGCGTCGCAAGAGCTGTGATGGGCGACGGTCACCGAGCTCTGTAGCCGTGATGAGCTGTTGGAGTCTGCTGTGTTCGGACTCAGACTTGCGGGAAATGATAGCTGCCTTCAACGTGTCGTAGGGATGGCTCGGGTGCGGCGACGCTAAAATATCAGCTAAGTCGTCGGCTACGTCCAGAGGTAAGCAGGACACCAGATGCCAGTACCTGGTCTGTTGGCTGGTGATTTGCCGTAGACGGAAGTGCGCCTCGACCTGCAGAAACCATGTGCTGGGGCTGTTGGGCCAAAATGGTGGCAGGTTGACATGTTGGATTGCAGCAACCGCAGCACCGCTAGGTCTGGCGTCTTCTTGGGCGTCAGGACCGGTAGGATTGGTGGCAGAGCCGGCGGGATCCATGCGGGATGATCGGGGCCGCGTGTTCTTTATCGGGTCACCATTAACTGTCGGAGCTAACGCGAGAAAGATCCAGCCCTGACAGCGTTCAGTTTTCGAACTGATTTTTTATTATCGCGCTGCACCCGCCGCGCGACCGAATGCCAACTTCTTCTTCCTTGACGAGCGCCGCATTCTGAGGCGCTACACGTCCATTCGAATTTCGAACAGCTTGTATTCAATATTTCGAATAATTCAGCAGGACGAATATCTGAAACCTGACAAAGGACAATGGTGCAACTTGGCTAGGTTGGGCTGGCGAAAACTAACGCTAACGTCGGTGCAGTAGGCCTTTCGTGAAAACTTTTAAAAAAGCAAGTTCATGTATATTTTAAAGAAACGCACGTAAAAAAAAAACGAAAAAAACAAACACGTGAGAAAACTGTGAAGCCCTGCACAACTTCGGCTTCCGAAACAAAGGCACGGACTTCTTGCGTAGTTTCGTCACGTATGCCACAAGTACCACAAGCGCCGTAAAACATCCTGACTTTGGCCCAATAAACCATCTCTGAATGGCTTGACATGTGAAAATTTGTCCACGCTGTGCAGTCGCCACTGCCGCACCGTACCACTTGTTCAGAAACTCCAGTCGTTACAGCGTGCAGTTAAATCACGGCTGTTAACGCGCCCGAAGAGTTTTGAGCCTCGATCACTCGATCATGATGATGAAGCATATCGCCATTGTAGTTTTACAGTTGTAGTACGACTTGTAGTCTATCGGCAGCCGTCACTCACCACGTTATGTGCTCGGAGACATGAGAAGATTTTATTTCTTTGTTCTCCCTTTCAATTTTCAATAAAGTCTTTTGTATTCGGTATTGGATTCGATATTCGATATTTTGGGCCACTATTCGATTCGAATTCGATTGTAGATGAAATTACACCATTCGCACACCCCCTAAGAAATAGGGGAAGACACAAAAAAACGGCAACAGAGAAAAAGAAAGAAATAGAAAGAGGAAGAAATTAGCTTCAGAGGAGTTAGCGGCGTTTGCGGCGTCTTGACTACTCTCTTGTGTCCTTGTATGCACGCCCTGTCTTTTAAGGCCCCCCAAAACAGCCTCTGAAGATAGAAAATCGGGTGCGTTATTCTCTCTTGGCTTTCCACGTTTCTTCTTTTTTTTTTTTGGTGCTCTTCGTGACGGAAGAACGGTGATTCACGTGACATGATTAGGGCACATACTCTCGATTGACCCATATACGAGAGATATCCGTTGTGAGTGGTCTCCTGCCCTGCTTTGCTATGCATTCGCCTGCCTGTTCTTTCTCACCTCGCATGATCATCGTGCGCGATGAACTGATTTCGCTACATTTTGTCAGTTGCCAACTGCGCAAGCGAAAATAACAGTGTAGCCGAAAACCTTGAAATCCAGATAGGCTGAACACTTCAATCACGTTCTACACATGCTTTGTGGTTAAATACGTGTCGAGGAGATATCGCCTGTAAGAAATGTAGTGAAAGCGCGAGCGAAACCAATGGAAGAGGCGCCGCATTATTTGATTCTTGAACGAACTCTTTACAGCGAAGACGATGCAGCTCTCCAGAAAAAAGGCCAGCCCGCTTCCAAAATTTTTGTATATATTTTTTATTACGATAACAATTATATGGACACTATGTACAGGTTTTCATAGTCGCCGTCATGTTCTTTATAAAGTTGAAATAGTTAACTTTGGTACGCTCATCATATGCTGTACCCCCGAGTAAAAGCTCGCGAGCGCTAGCTAGGAACACGGCTGAAGCATATATGTATGAAACAAGCTGCCCATCTCCATCGCACGGAGGGTGCATGCGATAACATCACTCCGCGGGCGAGGCATGCCGTCCATTGCTCCTCAATCAGAAGGAAAGCCCTGTCCGTCTTTCACCGGACGAACGAGTACGAATGGACGAGGGGGGTAGGGGGCGCTGAGTAAGTAGAGCCGCAAACGTGAACTTTGACTATAAGGATGCGGTCGCGATCGCTGGCGCGCGCTCATCTCCGCGTAGAATACGGCTCGTATTCCCCTCGACGCACTATGATCTCACCGCTTTGTGCTGTGACAACTGATACGACAAACTGCACGTAAACCGCTTTTTTTTCCGGGAGTGGTCGTATTCCCATACACCAGCGTTTTGAGGTTTCGCAAGATTGGATGAAAGAGACTTAGCTGCTAGGCTTAGTTCGTTATAACATTAAGACATGTTGCTATCGCATTGACTCCTTCGCCTTTTCGGGGAAACAATATTTTTTTTAACACGAAAGTGTTTTATGCCGGGGTCCAGCAAGATGTCAGTGACGTATTTCCGTCACGGAAATGACGTCGAGGAAATACACATGATCAGAAGACAAAGAAAAAAAAGTTCCGTCACCGGGAGTCGAACCTTGGACCTCTTGGTCCGCAAGAAGCGATGCTGGGCACGCTATCCACTGCGCCACGGTCGCATACTCCGTACGCATTACAAACGCGCCTTTTATATCTACCACTGTGCTCTCACAGTGCTCTTGTTAAAGTGAAGTAATGCATCATAACTGTGAAATCCACTATTAGTTTCTTCAGAGCGTCGTTTCTACGCGTCCGTCCCATTCGGCGCGTTTCGAACAGGAAAAGTGCAGTTTTGTCGACGCATTAATACACTGCCAGGTGGCGACCTTACCCTCCGCGTCGGCGTCGCTGATAGCATCCATCCATACCAAATGCAGCTCTGCGACGCGCGAGTGCTTAGCGTGGCCGAAACTCCGCCTTCCCAACGTACACGCGCCCCGCGAAAAATCTCAGCCTGCCAACGGGGAAGACACGACGCGCGTTGCGTTTCCCTCTGGTCGGGCAGCGTTGTTCAACAACTGTAACATGCCGCGAGTTGGTGACCTTAGCCCAAATTCGGCGTCTAATCAGTGACACTCTCCTGGCTGTCACACCGCTTTGTCTGATTCCGCTCTCACCGTACAGCTACCACAAGTATATGTCACCGCAAGGTTTGTTTCATCATTGCTCATGGACGTTAGTCGTCGGGATACATATGTACCACCAAGCGGCAACATGGATGCATCCACGTTAAACGGTGACTGTCAAACACGAATAGACATTGTGCAAACTCTTTTATATCAATGTACAGTAAACATTCAACTACTTCTGTAAGGACACGTTTCACTTTCGTGTTATACCGATTCCTATGACGGAGGGGATCAACCATGTTTTTTTTTCAAAATTGAAGAGACAATTTCTTTTCCCACCAACTCTTGAATCTTGAATGTACCCCCCCCCCCTCCGCGCCGCGCTGCCGCCGATCGGATGAGCCCCGCGCCGTTGACGCGCCGCCGCCGTAGGTGGAAACACCGGCGCGCCGCCGCCGGCAATATTGCGACCGGCGCACAGGTCTGTCCCTTACACTGCGCCGCCTGCTTACGTCACCACCCATTCTGTGCCATTACGACCAAAGTGCGCCCACTGAAGTGCACACAGACGCCAGTGGCGTTGGTCTTGGCACAGTACTTGCGCAACGTAAGCCCGGCATTCCAGAGTACGTCGTCGCATATGCCAGCCGCGCACTCACAAAAGCGGAAGTCAACTACTCGGTCACCGAGAAAGAGTGCCTTGCAATTGTGGGCCTTACGCAAGTTTCGTCCTTACTTGTACGGCCAAAGTTCTGACGTCGTTACCGACCATCACGTACTCTGTTGGTTGGTGTCGCTAAAGGATCCTTCAGGTCGCCTTGGACGTTGGGCTCTTCGCCTACAAGAATTTGACATTCGTGTCATCTACCGCTCAGGACGGAAACATTCTGATGCAGACGGGCTCTCCCGATCACCAGTGAGATCCAGCACAAACCCGCATTCGGACGCCGGCTCTTCCATCGCTGCCATTTCCGTCACGAACATGTCTTCTGAACAGCGAAAAGACCCATGGATTGCCTCTCTCCTTCACATCCTTTCCGACACTTCAACGTCTGCATACCCTCGTGCTCTTCGCCGCCAAGCCACGCATTTCGAGATCCGGGACGCGCTATTATACCGCAGAAATTATCACGCGGATGGTTGTAAATGGCTCTTGGTTATACCAAGCCACATGCGGTCTCATGTATGTGCCTATATTCATGCTGACCCGCAACATGCTCACGCTGGTGTGTTGAAAACGTATCACCGGCTCCGCCAGCGTTACTACTGGCGTGGTATGTACACCTTTGTACAAAAATACATTCGGTCCTGTTCCTTATGCCAACAACGGAAGACATTCGCCCATTCACCCGGATTACTGCAGCCTCTACCGTGTCCTGCACGCCCTTTCGACCGTGTTGGAATTGATCTATATGGCCCCCCTTCCGTACACTGCGGCTGGCAATCGATGGGTCATTGTCGCCGTCGACCATCTCACGAGATACGCTGAAACAGCTCCGCTAGCTTCTGCTGGTGCTCGTGACGTAGCCAATTTCGTCTTACGACGCTTCATCCTGCGTCACGGTGCACCACGTGAACTACTCAGCGATCGAGGGCGTGTGTTTTTATCCGAAGTTCTTCAAGAACTCATTCGCGCATGCCGCATGGTTCACCGCACCTCTACAGCATACCACCCGCAGACCAACGGTTTAACTGAGCGCTTCAACCGAACACTGGGAGACATGCTCGCGATGTACGTCAATTCTGACGAATCGAACTGGGATGTCGTTCTCCCATTTGTGACCTATGCATACAATACCGCGACGCAGTCAACCACAGGCCTCTCGCCTTTCTTTCTTTTATACGGCCGTGAACCATGCGCCACCCTTGATACCATTTTGCCGTATCGTCCCGGCGCCTCGGAATTCAGCCCTGTTTCAGAAATTGTGCACCACGCTGAAGAGTGTCGTCAGTTGGCCCGCTCTTTCACCTCGGACAAACAAGCCCTTGAAAAAGAACGCCACGACCGTGACCACCAAGTCAAGACTTTTGCCGTAGGCTCGCTTCTCTGGCTCCGACTGCCCTTCCACTCCCCAGGCCTGTCCTCTAAGTTTGCCCCCAGGTATCACGGTCCCTTTCGCGTCGTGGAACGTCGATCCCATGCAACGTACGTGATCGAGCCGGTCAAGCCGTCTTCAGACAGGCGCCGCCTCGGTCGCGAGACAGTCCACGTGAGTCGCCTCAAGCCGTATCATGACCCGCTCCTACTCTCTTCACCTTGATTCGCCAGGATGGCTCGTCTTTGTGGCCGGGGTATTGTAGAGAAGAAGAAGATCATGTGCCGCAGTGGGCCACTACCTTAGCGAGAGGAGCCGAGCGCGAGCTGTTGGTGCTACGACTGTGATTCTTGTGCCGGTGGTTACCGCCCGCCTTCAGCGTCCGTCAAACCCTTCTGAGGTGCTACCTGACGCCAATAAACCCCGTTTCACTAATATTAAATGGGAGCAGCAATGACAAAACTCTTACAGCGTAATACCGTGAAATATATTTTCCCATAGTAATAGAAAAGCCTTATCCAAATGTGTGCTGAATTATTTTTCGTGTTTGAGTGTTTTAGAATAATAAATTTAAGAGCTAAAGGAGTGTTTCATGCATGGACGTGAAAGTGAACTTATGCCAGTTTACTGATATAGGTACTTGTGTGCTTTACAGCTGATCAGTGCGGCATGAAATACTGAGTCACTACATAATACATATACAATTTCTTTTTTTTACTTTGCAGGTGTTGCTGAAGATAGTAGATGCAACGCTATGCATCTATGGGCACGGGCAGCTTTCTCACAACACTTGAAGCTCATCTGAATGCTTCACAGAACCTGGGTTGGTAGCAGCAATCTCATTTGGATAGGGTGATCAAATAGAATGCATTTTTGAATTCTGCTATGCATACCAGTTTGCGATGAAGCAACTCACTGATACAATGGAAACCTTGAGAGTACCGCTATTTTGAGTCCTATTTCATGGTAGCTCTTATCTCAGCCACGCTGATACATTCTGCAGAATCTGCACCTGCACTGTCACCCATAACACTATATTAAATTTACAGCCGAGTGCCTCAATAACAAACATCTCTAGCATGCAATGGAATGTATTGCAAAATATTTGCAGTGTTCTTAGCCAAATTGTCAGCATTTCGATGCATTACCTTTACAATGAAGTGGCATGTGCGTCCAAGTACTTCGAAGCTGCCTAGCACATCGTTATAATGGCGTCTAACTTTATTTTTGTGTTTGATAGTTGCAAAACTGTTCACATATTTGTGACACGAATATTTGTCCTGCTGCGACTGCTTGAAATTAGGCTTGATCCCTGAACTCTGAAAGTTAGGTGTACGTTTTAATTCATGGTGACACGTTTTTGCTTGTCGGGTTTATTCGAAACGTTGTCTCAACCCATTAGCGCCAAGTGTACTTTACAAAGTACACTTAATTTTTGGGAATAAAATATACACAGCCCAATATTCTGATTTTGCTAATTGGCATTTTTGAAGTCGGAGGTTGCAGTAAGATACTCCTAATCTCGCATGTTGACAAGGGTCACTATTAATGGGAACAGACAGTGAT
>JALIZH010023665.1:0-23632 GCA_030522465.1 Rhipicephalus appendiculatus | reverse complement strand
TGATGAAAAATAGCAAAATATGTGCTTCATATTTATGCATAAAATGATTTGCGATAAAATCCACATATTTCTGTGGGACGGCAGGGAGGTAATCAGATTCAGTGCAGTCAAGAAAAACACAAGTGACTCACCGTAAGTAAACACAGCAAACGTCGGAATATTACCACCTCGGAAGCCAGCCGAATACAAGGCAAGTAAAGTCCTGCAATTGAGAGGCATTCGCACTTGCCCACATAGTATCAAGCAAAAGATTCGGTGATCCATGAAAAACACTATGTCACTTTGTGGAATCTCGAACGAGCTCATTGATTACTATGGATTTTGATGCGATAACAAATGTACTATAGCAAGCATGGAAAGTAACCTTCAACCCCAATTCGCTCGATACTCAAACGATGATATAAAAAAATAACGTGGAAATGGTTACGCTTTTCCTCGAAAGGTAGTTACTGCCACCACGCACCAGTTTTACGCCACGAGGTACGTTTGCCAAAGATCGCGGATTGGTATAGAAGCGCCGGTCGTAACGCTCAAGCGAAGCAAAGAGCCTTTATTTTATGGTATAAAATCCGAAGCATTTCTTAGCGAATGAGAAGCCGTTTTGCCTTTTCTATCTATATATCTATCTATCTATCTATCTATCTATCTATCTATCTATCTATCTATCTATCTATCTATCTATCTATCTATCTATCTATCTATCTGTTTGTGTGTCTGTCTTTCTGTCTGTCTATCTATCTGTCTGCCTGTCTGTCTAGCCGCCAACGTGCGGGCGCCCTCATGGTCATCTTCTTAGGTGGGTATATACCAAGCTTGACATAGGAGTGTATAAGCGTATGATGAACACGGTGCACAGGTACCCAACGTGAATAACTTGTCTTGTATGTCTTGTACGTCATGAGACGCTTTCCACCTGTCACATGCGGCATACACATGCATAAGACGGCGCGCGGTATAAGGGTATGTACCACAGGTGATTCAGACTCTATACAAGCCCAGGAACAGTGAAAATATTTGTTTGTGAATATTAATGCGATAGCGTTAAAGAGCTCACATTTCGCGGAAATTCCGGCGTCGGTGGCGGCGTCATTGGTTGAGAGCAAAAATCATCATCTTGTCCGTGACTGAAAAATCGAGAAAGATGCAAATAAAATAAATAATAAAAAGTTTCCGGGTCAGAATGAGGATCGAACCCAGGCCGTCTGCGTGGCAAGCAGGTGTTGTACCACACAGCCACGCTTCTGATCGGGATTACATAAAAAATAACTTCCTCTGCTTGGAAATGCAGGCAAAATAACTCGTGCATTACAAACACACGCGTCCTGCATACAGGCGTGAAAATACACCATGTAATATCGCAGTAATATTGCGTGGTACAAGCTGCATTGCCATCGAGCGTCAGAAGATGTGAATATCATAACGACATTGTGGTTCAAAGCCCACCACCCATTACAAAAGGCACACACGTTACTGCACGTATTCCCTTAAGACCACGTAGTGGGTGTATAGTAAGTTCGAAAACATTTCCCGCATTTCCCGCGCATAATTGCTCGTGGTTTAAAGCATGCTGCCCATTACATCGTATGCACTAAGTGATTGAAGTACGCTCTAGGGACAGGATATCGCTATCGTGTTCAAATCTTAAAGGCGAAGCTTCACGGTCCCCCCAATTTTTGGACTTTGTGAATATTACAGCGAAAGCTGTTTTGAGACCACAACAAGGGCGCCGTAGTTGTCCGCCTCCGCTGGTGCCGCCGCCGCCGGTGTGCGTAACTGCTATCGCGCGAAAAAAAAAAACCAACTAAGAAAGAAATATCCAGGGTGGACTCTCCGTGACAGCACAGTATTCTACCACAGAGCCGTGCCGGTGCTCGAAACTCCTGCGCACAAAATGCCTATGCAAGCGTTATGTCGGAAAGGAACCGCGTAAAGGTACGTAATATTGCGTTGTGGAAGAGTAAAATGCGAATTCTGTAACCAGGCGTTACACAGTGTGAATCGCGTAACGAGGGGGTCGTTGAATACTTGCAACCCATTACAAAAGGCTCAGCCATAGGTATTCATCGTCATCAGCCACCGAATTAACTTATGGCGTAGTGGGTACCTGGCAAGCATACTTGCAGTAGGCAGAAGAGAGCTTGCAGAGGGTTCTAGAAATTCCGCTCTTCCATCTTGCGTTGTGACTGTGCTGCGCTTTCCGCGAAGGCCTGATGTTTCTTTTTTAAATGCGAAGCATTTCTTAGCGAACTGCGGCGACTTTGAGCGTATCTATCTATCTATCTATCTATCTATCTAACTATCTATCTATCTATCTATCTATCTATCTATCTATCTATCTATCTATCTATCTATCTATCTATCTATCTATCTATCTATCTATCTATCTATCTATCTATCTATCTATCTATCTATCTATCTATCTATCTATCTATCTATCTATCTATCTATCTATCTATCTATCTATCTATCTATCTATCCAGCCGCCTACGACTTTGGGCTCTCCTGGCCGTATCGTTAATGGGATTTATACCAAAATTGGTACGACGTAACATGACGGCATGAGGAACATGAATGACTGGTCATATCATGTAAATCATGACTAACTTGTCATGAAAAGTATGATTTACACGCCATGGCCGTAGTGCTCCTCCGGCCGTTTTCTTAGCTTGATATACCAAAAAATTGGTATATCAATTGGTATATCAAAAAATTGGATGCGACATTTCTGCATGGACAACATAAATGGCAGGTGGTAATATGAAAATCATGAAGTACATGTCATGTACAACACGATTTACATGCCACGCTCATGGATGCGCTGACGGCCGTTTCGTTAGCTCGATATACACCAAATTTGGTATTGAGTGACGTGATTCTATGGCGAGCATAAATGACAAATGGTAATATGAAAATCATGACATGTCATGAGTGAGATGACTTGCATGCGAGGCTCATGGCCACGCTCGCGGCCGTTTCGCTAGCTTGATATACTACACCAAAATTTGGATTGGAGGACGTGACTGTATAACGAACATGTGACAGGTGGTAACATGAAAATCTTCGCATGGATGCCATCTACAACGCCATTTACACGCGCGACGTGAATGTATGACGAAGAGAAATTGAGAAGTCCTAACATGTAAATCATGACATATATATTATGTATAGCATGATTTGTTCCTTGCTGGCTGCTTCGCATTACATCAATTCTGGGATTTGCCGGATTTTTTCTTTTTGTTCTTTTTTTGTCTTCGTTTTTAGTCTGAATAATATATGAATATTTTTTTTCTGTTCTACAAATAAACAAACCGCGTTTACGACTGTTTTTGGACGGCTGCATCCCATAGAGTTCTGTTGTTATCGTTTTCCAGCGAAAGCTATTCTGAGATCACCACAAGGGCCGAGTCTGGCGCCGTAGTTGTCGGCCGCAGCCGTCGCGGCCGCTGCCGCCGCTAGTGTCCCTAACCAATATCGCGCAAAATAAGAAAAAAGACTAAATAAACGAAAAGCACCAACGACACAATGGGAATCGAACCCGGGCCGTCTGGGTGGCAGCCCAGTAATCTACCCCGAAGCTACGCCGGTGCTCTAAATTTCGTCGCAAACTGACCCTATCCAGGCTTCATGTCAGGTAAGGAATCGCGTTAACATGTGTAATAAAGCGTTTTAGAACAGTAACAACCAGGCGTCACATAATGCGAATTGCGTAACGAGTGGTTGCTTCAACCCACTAGAAAAGCCTCAGGCATAATTCTTCATCGTCGTCAGCCACAGCATCAACAAAGTGCATATAATGCGTCACAAGTGTGTAGCGGGTACCGCGCTTTTTCCGAAAAATGACGAAGAATGGCACAGTGGACGCTTCCTCACTACACAAAAATTATGATGATTTATGGCGTAGTGGGGATCATGAAAGTGTGCTTGTAGTAGTGGCCCCAAGAGTGTTCGGTGCACGTTAAAGAACACCGGCTGGTCGAAACTTCCCGTGCCCTCAACTACGGCGTCTTTCATGTACATAGGCTCGTTATGTGAGAAAACAACAGCAGTTATTTTTTACGTGCATTTAATGCCTTGCGGACGCTTACTGGGTACTACGCTCATTCTAAAATTGATGAACATGGCGTTGTGGGCTTTAATTCTAAGACAGCTTCAAAACGGGGAGAAATTCCTTTCCTCGTGAGACGTTCCAGGTATCCACGTAGAATCGAAGCCTGGTGTACATGCGAATGGGCCCAATTACGCCTGTGCGTTCCTCTCTCAAAGCCAATGCTCAAGCATCCGTCATCACCTTTCTTTTATTCACATGATAGGTGTAACTTTCAGAAGTGTTTCGAACTTACTTGTATACTTGAGCTTTAAATTATCGCTCACCAATCTCATTCAATAAAGGTTAAAAGTGGAAAATACTCACCGTTTCTCCCACTCTTGACTTTCCTAAGTATATAAGAAGGAATGCGAATTGAGTGGTGACGAAAATATTTATCGATTTATGTTGTTTGCGAGGCAGAGTGGAGAAAATAATTTGTTACATTAACATAATGCCGTTAACAAGACAAGAATATTTTTTTTCATTTCGCCAAGAGCACTACAATAAGAAAAAAAGGCCAGACTACTTTTAATGTTTGCGTGCAATTGAGCTGCAAGCGCGTTCTTTTGAGCTGAGACTAAAATAATGTTGCATGATTCAGCGGGTACAGATGGGTGAGTTCGGATCGTTTGGATATAAAATGAAAACCTTGTGTTTAAGCACTACTCCAGTGTGTTTTCAGGGGAGGTATCGCATTGTCACACGTGACACACGACGAGCTACTCTAATACCTGTTCGTGTAAGTTAGCCCTTGGGATCTCCTTTTGCCGTTACTGTGAGAAATCGTGTATGTGTATCGATACGCCAGCCGAAGTCATGAATAAAAAACATTCAGCCACAAGAGCCTGTTCTCAACGAGTCAGAATTTCGCTAGATGTCGGTTCCCGATCATTATTAGCTGGCCAGCGTAACAGCTGATGTGATGCACACCAGGGCGCTGCACACAGGAAACAATCGCGGTGGTCGCTCCGCCAGTTCGCTCTTCGCCTCTGTCCCTGTGCATGGACACCTCGGACCGTACGTTTGAAACGACATTCAACGCTGTCTTCAACTTCACACCTGTGTCTCAGCAGCAGTTGTTTCCATTAAAGGCAGACATCTGAGCACTCATCCCTCTTAGTCCGGACTTGTAACTTGTAAATATACACATGTTCCCTATCTTTCCACGCAAAAGTTCGTAGATCTACTGGTCTTCTTTAGACGTTCTCGGCTTTACGTATCCTATAACCTTTAGAAAATGCAGTTTTCGGCCAGCAGCATTTACTGCTCGTATGATTGAAGCTTGGTGGGCATCTTACCTGGTCAACGTCTTTAGCCAGCTGAACATGAAAGAGGACAAGAAACTCGGGGTGTCAGAAGTTTTTATTTGCGCTCATCCCCGTCTTCTGTGTCCTTGTGTAGTTTATGGGGAACCATCGTTTCCTCCCAAGTATTAACCAACTCACGCAGCAGCCAGCTTTATTGAACCATATTTCTACACAGAGGGCGCTTTCATCAATGTTCGTTCTTCCCCTTCATCGTAAATTTTCAACCTTTGGTGAGCCCCATTGTCACGGCAACCTGCCGCGCAAGATATCTCACGTTTTGTTTACGGAAAGGACTCGTACATGCAGAAGTTCTTGGGCTTTCTGGTTTCGCGTGGCCGTCTTGGGGACGTGCGCGTCGGATACTACGTGCTGAACTTCGCAGGCAGAGTTGGCTTCTTTAGGATTACTTACGGGTTCTGTGCCACAATAGTCACCCTCCCTGAAAAGCACAAGTGAAGCTACGTTCATTAAGTAACTTTCCTGCGTGTATGGTTGAAGTTTCGTGGGCATCCTACCTGGTCAGCGTTCTTAGCTAGCTGAACATGAAAGAGGGCACGGGAAGACTGGTGTCGCAGGTTTTTGGTTTGCGCTCGTTCGCATCTTGTGAGTCTGTGTACTTTATGCCAATCATCTTTTCCTAACAATGGTTTGCTTCCTTAGCAGGAGGTGTAGGTACCAGAGATTGACCTGCGACTCCTCTGCAACATCAGCTACCAGAGTGCGACGTCGTGTATTCTGGACTCGTGCCAAGCCGCGCCTTGCACGGTGAGTGCACATCTCCGGGCACGCCGATGTTTTGCAGTTTACGTGCGACGTGAACTACTACACGCGCACATTAATGTGGCCGATGTCACTGGAAGCGCCGTCGAGTGCTGCGCTGTGTCGGTGTGGCTCCGTAGTGTGGATACGACCGTTGATTTCGTGTACGTTCTTCCTGGACTGCGGTGAAACGCTTCCGAGCTGCTACAGCTGACGGCACAGCTCCGACGCGAATTCCTCCTATGTGGTGACGTGAAATCTGGTCACACGATGGGGGGGAGGAGTTACACCTGCTCGTCTCGAGGAACAGATCTGGCGGACGTAATCTGTTAATTGGGTCTGCAAGTCCTGAACACCGGTTCCTTCACCTTCGTCCGCAGAACAAGGAGCTCGGACGACTGGGCAACAGAGCCTCACTCCTGGGGTTCAGACCACCTTATGATTGTCATCACACTGGTGAGGAGCAATATCCTTCGGACCAAGATGCCGCGGAAGAGATGCCCCCGAGGAACAGGACTTCACCGTTCAGGTAGCAGCACCAGCGCAGTCTGCAACCATCCAGTCCAGGATGCCAGAAAGCCGTCAAGTGCCAGACCTCCGCCACCTGAACTTACGGACTACCAGACACAGGGCTCAGAATAGGGGCCTTAAATGTCCCGTGCCCAGAACATCGCACTCTTCAATCGTGTCGATGTGTTCTCCCGCGACATACCAACCGTTGCACACGGCAGACTAGGCAGGTCATCTGCCACTCCCTCAGCCATGCGAGAGGCGACTGGCAAGCATGGTGGTTGCTACGGTCCTTAGTCATCGGACCAGCAGCGCGGCAATCCATCCTTGTGGTGGTCATCCGCTTGGGCATCAGCGAACAATGCCTGGTAGAACAGATCGCCGATCGCTTCATGGCACAGTTAGAAGCCCAAACTGCGGCCATCACAACCACGCTGGCTCCCAAGCCACCGCAAGAGCACCACCCTGCCCAGACTGCCTACCAAATTGAAGGTTTCTGCGGGGAGCCCATTTTCGAGCACGAGCTGAATGCCGCACTAACCAGAACCAAGCGCCGCAGTGTCCCAGGAGCCGACGGCATCCCATACCAGATGCTTCGTAACCTGGATGGGGCTGCACGGCGACGCCTGTTGAGGGCTTTCAATGACGTCTGCTTGAGTGGCACCCTACCTGAGGTCTGGCTAACCGCTGCGGTTGTACCCATCCGAAAACCTGGCAGCCCAAATGAAGCTATCACATCCTATAGGCCCGGCTCTCTCGCCTCTGCTGCCTGCAAACTTGTGGAAGTCATAGATATGGCACGCTTAAGCTGGATCGCAGGTGCAAAGGTATTGCTACCAGAGCAGCAGACGTGCTTTCGGCACCACCGCTGCACAGCAGATTCAATTTCGGGCGTCTTCCCCATGCTGGAGGAGGCCAGGAGCAAGGGAGTTGTGGCACTACTTGTAATGCTGGATGTGCAGAGCACTTTCGACGCTCTGTCACATATGTTCGCAGAGAGTGCTGTGGATGCCCTCGGCTCGTGGGCTGCCTCTGTGCTTCCATCAGCGCCTTCCAAGCGGGATGTACCCACCGGGTTAAAGTTCGACGCGCCATGAGCGATACTAGGACAGTGATAGCCGGTATCGAACAGGCTTCTGTCCTGAGCCCTTTTTTGTTCAAACTGCTCTGCCAGCGCTAACAGCTGCACTACCGGCTGACATGCGCTACCCCACGCAGTGCTTGTTGTACGCAGATGACGTGGCACTGTGGGCTAAGGGATCAAGCCGGAACCTCACGGCGATCAGGCGCTCCCTTCAACGCTGCCTGGAGGCTGTCGCCACCATCTTCTAGGCCAGGGGTCTCAAACTCACCTCAGCCAGCGGGCCGCAGTCACGCAATTTAACCCCGCCAGGGCCAGGGCCGGTCGGTACAGGAACGAAGTTAAAAGTGAGAGCGGGGGGGTGGTGAAATTTGTACATATTGCCAGCAAACGTACGTTACCATTTAAAAGCAATCCTTCCCTCATCTCATGCACGGGGTATTTCTGAAGGAGATATGGCGCAAGGATTCTAACAACATGTCAAAATGACTAAAATCTGGACACGGATTCTGAAATTAAGTTTTTGTTTCATGGTTACGTTTCAACACATCGTGACCAAATGAGGAGCCTCACGAAAACAATGCGTTAGACCAGGCATGCCTGCCTAGATCACGAACATACTTATTATGAGAAAATAAAATGTGGCATGAAGACAGTCAGGTGCGGGCCGCGGGCCGCGAGCAAGAGGTTCGCGCGCCGCATGCGGCCCGCGGGCCGCGTGTTTGAGACCCCTGTTCTAGGCGATAGGGCTGGTCGTGTCGCTAACGAAGACGGTGGCACTGCTGATTCACCCCAGAGCCGCAGCGTGGAGGGCCATCAGAAGGGACATCCGAAACCATGCTGGGAGGCCGGCCGCTACCGTGGAGCAAGACAGTGGCATACCTAAGTGTAAGGATTGATCATCAATTTTACGTGGATACCCGCTGTCAAACTCACCACCTACAAGGTCACCAGGGTTAAGACTGCTGTAGACAAGCTGCTAAGCAGGGGCGAAGGGTACACCCCGCGGATGACCCATCGGCTCTAGGAAAGTGCTGTAACTGCAGTGCAAATCTGCCATGCACAGCCCATGGTGCAATTGACGCCACAGAGCCAGGAGAATTTGGAGCGGGAACACCGCATGGCAGTTCGGCGCGTCATGGGACTCCCGTGCGAGGCTCCTGTTGCTGCGTCACTGGCGGGGGCCATGGTATGGCCCCTGTCGTTCCTTTTCATGCAAGAGCGGCAGCATCACGTGGATCGTCTCCAAAGGGCCCCAAGAGGCGCTGCCCTACTTAAGAGAGTGCGGAGCTGACCAGCATCATGGATAGTACACATCTTCGCCCTCCGGGAAGAACTGGTGCCCCAGGCTCTCTTTCCTATCCAGCCCCCTCCACCACACCAACAGCCTCTGAACGTGCAGTTGGAGTTGGACAACCTCAGCAGAACGCGGACACCGGCGTGCGAGCTCCACCAGTCAGCTTGGTGAAAATCTGCGACAGGCTGAGGTTGCATCTCCTGATGTTCACGGACGGATCTGTCCGGGACAGTTCCTACTCGGCGGCAGCTGCCTGTGTCATACCGATCACCTGGACCACCATCCAGTGCCGCCTTCCCTTGCGCGCCAGCTCTACTGCAGCTGAATTAGCCGCCCTTCACTTGGCAGCCGACGACCTCGCTGCTACACCATCCCTGCAGCCCGTGGCGATCCTCTGCGACTCCCGGCCAGCCCTGCAAGAGCTGCTGCAACCAGAACGAGCTGTGATTACAGTGGGGCTGCTGCACATCAAGCAAACCGCCATCAGAGCCTCCGGTGTGCGTCTGTCCCTCCACTGCTTTCCCTCCCGCGTTGGTATAATATGAAACGAGGAGACGGACGCCACCACAAAAGCAGCAAACCAGGGCAACACCCCAGTTTCCAAAGTGCTAGACCTTTCGGAATTCACCCAGCAACGTCTGCAGCAGCTTCCAACCAACGGCTCACCCTGACCAGAGGGTGGCATGCGGCAATCCACCGACACCCCTAACCTGGGGACTAACTTGGAGAGATTCCAGCGGTGGCTGCTACTTCGCCTGCGGGTCGGCAGCGCCTGGCCTGCTGCACGCCTGTACTTCACGGGTCGCTCCTCATCGCGAGCGTGCTGCTGATGTGGCCTGCTCTCGCCGGTAAACGAGGCGCGATGGTGCGCCGCTTTCCTGCTTGGTCTCCCTGCGACAACTGTGCCGAATTTCCTCTTTACCGCACGGTCTAGAATACCAGCCCTACGAGCCTTTCTCAAGTTTACCTTGCCGTCCTATAGGCGAACGCCTTGGCTTTGTGCTCCCTCCTGCACTTACAAGATACCCTCTTCTCCTCTGCTCTCTTCTTCTCACTAGCTCCTCTCCTTTCTATAATCTTGACTTCCCCATTTCCCATCCCTAAAGAAGCTGAGCCGTGCCCCCGCGACAGGATGCAAAAATAGCGTCCTTTTATTTTAAATGCGAAGCATTTCTTAGCGAACTTCGGCGACTTTGAGCGTATCTATCTATGTAGCTATCTATCTATCTAGCTATCTATCCATCTAGCCGCCTACGACTTTGTGCTCTCCTGGCCGTATCGTTACTGGGATTTATACCAAATTTGGTATGCCATAACATAACTGTATGACGAACATAAATGGCTGGTCATATCATGAAAATCATGACTAACTTGTCATGAAAAGTATGATTTACATGCCACGCTCATGGCGCGTTCGCGGCCGTTTCGTTAGCTTGATATACACCAAATTTGGGATTGAGTGACGTGACTGTATGACGAACATAAATGACAGGTGGTAATATGCAAATAATGACGCGCATGTCATGAACAACATGATTTGATTTACATGCCACGCTCATGGCGAGCTCGCGGCCGTTTTGTTAGCTTGATATACACCAAATTTGAGATTGAATGACGTGACTGTATGAGGAACATAAATGACAAGTGGCAATATGGAAATCATGACATGTCATGAGCGACATGACTTGCATGCCACGCTCATGGCGTGCTCGCGGCCGTTTCGTTAGCTTGAGATACACCAAACTTTGGTATTGAGTGACATGACTGTATGACGAACATAAATGAGAAGTGGCAATATGAAAATCATGACATGTCATGAGCGACATGACTTGCATGCCACGCTCATGGCGCGCTCGCCGCCGTTTCGTTAGCTTGATATACACCAAATTTGGTATTGAGTGACATGACTGTATCATGAACATAAATGACAGGTCCTAACATGTGAAACATGACATGCAAATTATGTAAAGCATGATTTGCTCCTTCCTGGCGGCTTCGCATTAGATCGATTCCCACAGTGCGTGGGATCTGCCGGCTTTTTCTTATTTCTGGAAACACGATCACTCCCTCAAATAAAGGTAGGGTCGTAAGTAGGGCGCCTAGAGGTTTTAACGCGATCGCGTTGGAGCGTACGCTCGAAGAAAAACCTGTACCTGACAAAGTGGAAGGAAATTTTTCCTTTGTTACTCGGCTATTACAGGAAAAACTTCGTGGAATCGGTTTAGGTTACCAAGCTAGTTTCTTGCTTCAGATTCATGATGGCACTGATTCGTCAGGATATTTGCTGAGGAATGGAAATTTCTATTATACACATGTTTCTCATCTTTATGACTAAGGATGTGACTGCTGCTGTTGTGTATCTAATAAAATGAGGTCTGACGTTCGAAGCATTACTGCTGAACGTTCTTGTATATGTTTCTACTGCCACTTGACATAAACTGCACGTGGTGCGTAGGCCAAGAAAGAGTTGTTTCGGGGAAAATATTCCAATATTCTATCGTTTTTTTTTGTTTTCTTATACACACATGACTTGCATGTAGCAATTTTCATTTATGCTTTTTTTCCTTTTTCACTGTTAATCGTACACTGAGCAATGTGTCATTTTGGGGAGGTTTTGGGTTTACAGGGCGCAGGCGCCTCGTCAGGCTTTTATGCCTTTTCGCCGGTCCCTTGGCAAACTGTACTTTCTCTCTTGTTTTTTGCCTGAAAATAAAATTTCAATTTCAATTTCAATATTAGGGCACCTCCCACACAACGTCGGTGGACGATGGGCCAGGGGTCAAGCTCCACTCGAGCCTGTCCGTAATAACAACATTGTGGAAAGATTTGTACACATGTCCAAAAAAATCATTAGTCGCGTCCATCCTACAGCAGAATTTTAGGATCCCTAGCTGCGCTGGGTACCCATCAAAGTGGACGAATTGGTCAGTTGGTCATTCATGAGCGAGGTATATTGCGCGGAAGAAAACATGTCCTCATCTGCTTGTCGTCCTTGTTTTCATCCGCGCTGTATACCTCGAGTAGCGTAAGCACTTGGACGGCCGTGGTAGCCGCGCACGTTGGCAATCACGTTGTCTGTGCTCAGCGGTGGCAGAGAAGCATTATACAGCGAACTGAAGGCAGCCATAAACGACTAACAAACCGGGATGATCTGTCTTGGGGCCTCCGCCTTCTCCAACGACTCAAAATTATCTTTGATCACTCTCTGACTAGGTTTCCCGCGAACGTCTCTACTGAGGTCTCCCTTCTCCTTCCACATGAAGGCCCACTAAGCGCGCCGCCTCTGCCAAACCCCCCTGCCGCGCGTGAAACCCATGCTCATGTTTAATGAGATCACCGAACAAATTTATCTGTTAACACAGGTATTTTACCACCCGCAACCTGCCTTGTGCAGAGCGCGGGCAGTGACACAAAGCCGTGTGCACCCCAGGGCTGGGCAGCAATACTGAGAAATTTATACCGGAATACAGATATCGAAATACATGTGCTGGACGCCTAAAATACAGTCACTGAGATACATTTTTCAACGGTATGACGGGATATTTCAAAGGTACTTTTGCAAAAAGACGACAAAAGCATTCGGGAATACAAATACACGAATACAGATACAAGTGTAAAGATACCTAAATATACTTCAATTACGTGGATGATGATTTTCCGCCAACACACTTACTAAGTGCAACACAATACTTGTGAATAATATTGTAGTATATTAAAAATGCAAGCCAACCTTGTCACTCGAATCATTAATGAACACCAGTGAATTTATAAAAAAATTATCTTAATTTTCGCACACCATCTGTTTTGTCGAGAAAGATTTTGCGATAATTGCACCTCAGTAGGAGTAGCTTCTTGAATTGGTATATAGACAGCATCGGCTTGCCTTCAACACAAGACTTGCTAAATGAAAAAAGTTTCTCTACCATCGTTGACGAGCACAACTTTGTGTTATAACTTATACCGAAATACCAACCGAAAAACAAGTGGGGTGCTTCACCAGTATTGAATGAGATCTGCGTTCGTCAGCACTGCTTCCTCGATTCTGCCGTCAGCCGCGTCGGACACTTTACCACATGGGTCATTCTGTGCATGTGGGGTACCCTTCGCTGATCTCCGTGTGTCGACAACCGCCGGGGCGCCTTTGCTTTGTTTAGAACAGAAAAATCTTCCTTTCCGACAAATTTTCGACAAAATTCTGACAAAACAGTAGCGAGATACCGTTGTCTTGCACCATATCGCGATACATACAATACATCGCAAAAGTACGGAGATACGAATACATTTTGGAGATGTATCTTGATAGCTAAGTATCTGTAATATACTATCCTGTTACTCTTGTATCGCGATACTGCCCAGCCTTGGGTTACCCTAACCTCGAGTTTGTTCTAGTTATGTACTCTGAAAGAAATATCAGGGCTGACTGCCCTGCCTGTAGACCAACGGCAACATTAGGCCATTTCCTAGGTGAATGCTGATGTACACGCAACGAGTCTCTGTTTATACTTCAAACGAGGTTGAGTCATATGTTCCGTGCATATTACAAGGCTCTGTGTTTTTGGACCACATCAGTAGGATTCGAAAAGGGCCTGAAGTGAAAACACTTTGAAAAATTATTTCGTTTTTTAATGGTTCACGTGGCCATGATATCAGTTTTTTTCTCGAACAATAGTACATGCCGCTAGTTTTAGGGCGGCAGTTGGTTTGTTTGAAAAAGCATTTGAGGTAGGTTGTATTTCTGACAATATTGGTATTGTACTTACTGGTCCTTTCTGTTGATACTTCAAATTGTGTTGAGGCATAAAAACGCCAGTCGAATTTTTTCTTGATTTCCAACACCTTGTATTGTTATTATGTGGTGGCCAGTTCGTGCGAAGGAAAATAACAAGCGTTAGGTTTCCGTCTATCATCTGTAAATTAATATGCTTAATGTTTTTTAACCGTCTCTGTAAAGCGAACTAAAGGAATCATGAAAATGAAATTTGCAATAATGATCATTAAAAAAAACGCAGATTCTACACTACTACAACTACCCTAATGCATATCGCTTTTTATGTTCTGTAGTTAATTGAACGTGGTTGTTTTAATTAGCATCGCGCCGAGCGGATCCGCTCAATAGTAAGCGAGCTGCGCTATTGTCTACTGGAGGCAATAGAATGCATTTCCTCTACCCTTTGAAAGTAATGTTTAACTTGGAAATCCCATCGCATCTTCCCGAGCATCGTCTTAGTGATGCCACCCAACGGAAAATAACAGGAACGGGTCAGGTTTCATAGAACGAATCTGATTCTTATAATTCCGAAGAGAAACTTAACCGAAGTGAAATTCAGCTCGTTCAGACCCAACTGAACGGTCACCGTGTATTTTTTTTTCGGTCCAACATCGATAATTTCGTTCATGAATTTCTGCATGTTTAGCATTTTTTGAAGAGCTCAGATATCTTCAGCTGCACTTGTGCACTTAGGACAACTGTGGTCATGAATTTAGTGACTGCGTCCAAGATCTCATGAACCTCCTCCAAATCGATGTGCCAGAGCGTCACTCCCGCCGAATCACCCCTCTGCTGCCGAAAAAGAATCTCATTCAATAAATATCAGCCTAACATACGAGGTGTTACTTAAAAGATAAGACTCAGATGCTGTTGAGCGAGCGACATCTCAAAGGCGTTCGCGGCGAGACGATGGTGACTAAATGAAAATTGGCTTTTCTCCCTTCGCGTTTCCATTTGACGCCACTTCATGACCTTATTTTGTGAATCATGTATCCACCATGCGAATAATCATGTATAACCATGTGTGTCTAACAACTCAAGTGATGTTTTGTCATTAATGGACAACAAAAATATAACACAATGTTTTTCTTAAATGCTTTTGCCTGAAGCATTGAAATCAGCAATAAAAATCGACGCTGAACGGACGCATTTCGCGTAAAAAATCGACCCTAATAGAATTAATTAGTCATTGCATAGCATTAGAAAGAAAGGGCTCCAGCTTTTCAGATGAAAACATTTCATTTAGTAGAAGAGCAACATTGTGAGGTCTGTCCGCTTTTAGTTTTTTGAATATTAACGTGCTACAATTCTAGAACTCAGCGCTGGACGCATCGCAGCATTAGAATGAGCATGAACATTTACATGCCTTCTTCACTTCTTGCACTTTTTCTCGATCTTGTTGTGGTACGTTCGAAAAGTCGTCTGCAATAAAAATAATCGAGCACAAAAAGTTTCAAATAAAAAACGTCTTGACTCGGCTATCGTCACAATTTATGAAAGAACAAAATACCTAAGTGAGGACCACATACGCAAGACCAGTTATGTTGTCAAAGTAAAATCGCGTTCTATTAAAGCATGAAGAACTTGAGGAAGCGGCAAAGCTTCCTCAAGTTAGCGGCAAAGCCGGCCAGCATCACTGAATCGTTTGCTTCATTCTTGACAGATATCGCAAGAAGGACACAGCGACAAGCCTGGGAATTTATCGTGATTTGTGTCAAGCGCTGCCATCATAGACGCTCTTCGACGCATGCGGCTCCAAAATCCCTGGTCACGCCCGTTCATGGCTTCGCATCACTGCAACCTGGTCCGCTTGGTGTCGGTCGCTGCGCGCCACTAGCGACGTACAAAAAGCCTGTGTTCCTGGCTCTGCATTGCAGTCAGCGGCAAAGCCGGCCAGCATCACTGAATCGTTTGCTTCATTCTTGACAGGTGGGTCATTGAACTTCACCTTGTACATTGTTATTTGGTTGTTGCCGCTGACTGCACTGCGATGCCTACCTTGTGTTCATCATGTACCAAGCCCTATCGAAGGCAAATTCCTGGTGTGTTCGAGCTGTAAGGGAAGCTTTCACCTGGGTAAAAACTGTTCCGCGATAACAGACAGTGCTTATATCAAAATGTCTACGGTTAAGCGTGAAACATGGGCGTGTCAGACGTGTAAGTCTGGCATGGGTTCGGGTGATAGCGATGGCTCACTTGGACCCCAGTTTTCTACTGTTAATACCAAATTGGACCAGTTAACAAGCACCGTTGAGATGCTTGTGTCAAAAGTTGAGGAACTGCTCTCTTTCAAGGAAACCTGTGAAAAGATGGCAGACACAGTGACAGAAATTCAAACGTCTATTGACTTCCTATCGGAAAAATACGATTCCATGCTCTCAACTATGACTTCTAACCAAGCCGAAGTATCTCATCTAAGAACTCAGGTGGAAACTGTTTCCATTACAGTTGCCCGACAAGCTGAAGTCCTTGACAGAGCGACGGTGCAAATAAATGAACTCGAACAGTACGGCAGACGTTGTAACTTTGAAATTCATGGTCTCCCTTCTAAACCAGGTGAAAACCTGAGGTCTTTCATTAGTAACTTAGCTGAACGTCTGAACCTAGCAAACTTTCAAGAAGATGAAATATGCAAGATACATCGTTTGCCGACCCACGATAAATCTAGCCCAAGCCCGCCCATTCTTGTACAAGTACAGAACACTTCAGTAAAAGAAAAATGGCTTCGAGCTCGAAAGGGCCTTCGTAATCTTGCCCAGTCCGATCAGTTTCCTCGATTGTTCATTAACGAAAACTTGACACGTATGAATCGAGAGCTGTTCCGATTGGCCCGCTCGAAAGGAAAGGAAAATGGTTATAGCTTTTGTGTGGACGAGAGACGGAAAGGTGCTCGCAAGAAAAGCTGAAGGAGCACCTACCATTCGGATCGAAAAACTGTCGGACTTGGATAGGCTTGCATAGTCATGGCGAACGTAGAAAGTATCACCTGCACCGACTTTTCGAGTGCAGCCAAATTCTTTTCCGATACCTCATCTGACGGCTTTAAAGTAGCGCACGTCAATATTCGTAGTCTTCGGAAACATTGGGATCAGTTCTGTGCCATCACTTCGTCATCTCGCCTAACTTTCGATGCTTTCGTCCTTACGGAAATCAACCTTCCATCCGAACTTTTTGCACAGTTTGCTCTGCCGGGTTACCAAGCCTTTTCCTGCACACGGCCAACAAGAAAAGGAGGAGGCATTGCAGTTTTTATAAGCAACAGATGGGCAGCATCACAGTTATCCTTTTTCTTTTCACAAGCCGAAGTGTTAGCGCTGCGATTGAACACGCCCTCTTTTTCGGTGATCCTCTTATCGGTGTACCGGCCTCCCAGTTTCAATGCGCGGCTTTTCTTATCCGAACTTGAGTCCACACTATCATCCTTATCGCTGGAAGAGCATGTGTGCATCATAGGTGACGTCAATATTGACCTTTTGCGTCCCACTGTAGGCATCGTTGCTGATTATCTAGACAGCCTTTCGAAATGGGGCTTAGAATGCGGAATACATCAGGCGACTCGGGAGGAATTTTTGGCTGGCAAGCTTGTCTTGTCATGCATTGACCACGTTTTCGTGCGCGCGCAAAACCTGTTCACAAAAACCGCAATAATACAGATGAAGCTTGCTGACCATTATTTTGTTTGCGGCTCAATCAGCTGTCCACATACGGCGACGATTTCAACCGATACAAAAAAAACTAATTTCGGTGCTAGATCAAAAAAAATTTGATAGACTGGTAGCTCATTATGACTGGAATTCTTTTTTGTCAATAATGTCTCCTGTTGATCTCTATGATAAGCTGGTACAAGCTCTAATAAGCTTAAAAAAACTGCTACACGAACAATACATATTAAACAACGCAACTTGGGTAACAAATGGATGTCATCACATTTACTGGCGGCAATAAAAGAAAAAGGATCTGCTTTGGACACAATGTAAACGTTATCCTAATTGTTCAGACTTGCGAGTGAAATTTAAGCAAAGTAGAAACAAGGTTAATGCCATGATTCGCTCGGCTAAACGATTTCATTTCCGAGCTAAATTTAGGGATGCCAGTAACAACAGTAAAAAAACCTGGTCGTTAGTTAACACCTTTAGAGGCGTAAACACTCGTGTCAATATTTCGAATAACGTTTTTTCAGGTCTAGCCAATAGCGCACAGGACATTGCTGATGAATTTAACAGCTTTTTCTCTCGCATAATTAAAAACGCAAACTCCCAGGTAGGCCCGTGCACTTTACGTCACAGTGTTAGTGATTCGGCCTATCTGCCTTCAATTTCTAAAGAGGATTTACGTTATATCATTTTCAGTTTGAAGTGTAACAAATCTGCTGGTATCGATGGTATTTCTATAACTGACTTGCGCCGTATCTTTGAATACACCTATGAAATTCTACTAGCACTACTAAATCGCATTATTTCTAGTGGGGAAATTCCCATAAACTTGAAAACAGCAATAGTTATACCTCTACACAAAAGCGGTGCGCGTGATAAAACTGAAAATTATCGACCGGTATCAATTCTTCCTTCTATAGCACAAATACTAGAAAAACATTTGTTGTTAAACGATGACAAGCTTTCTCGATAGCCACAACATTTTATCGCCCTGTCAGTATGGTTTTCGGCAGGGGTAAAGCACTCAAACACTCTTGGAAGACTTCTCTGATCAGTTGAATGCAGTGTTCGATAACAACAAGGTTGCCTGTGCGCTCCTTCTTGATTGTAGCAAGGCATTTGATAGCGTCCATCATACCTTGTTATTGGATAAACTTTTCCAATTATGATTTAGGGGTGCTTTCTGGTGTTTGCTGGCTAATTTTCTACAAGACAGGCGTCAACTAGTATCCGTTGGGCAATCTCGTTGCGCGTTCCAAGCCATCAATACCGGCGTTCCGCAGGGATCGATTCTTACCCCCCGTATTCAGAAACGCTCCTTGACTTGACTTGCCGCCGCCTTCAATGCAGCACAAACGCGTTTCGAACGCACTGTTTTTAGGCGGTGCCAAGGCAGCACAAACGCGTTTCAAACGCTGCCTTGAGGCGGTGGCAAGTCAAGTTCAAGTCAAGGAGCGTTTATGAATACGGGGGGTTAGTCCGTTGTTGTTCAATATTTTTGTAAATGACCTTCCTGGTGCGATGCCGGTTTCTTTATATCAATATGCCGATGACACGGTGATCTTGACGTCTGCCAACAACTTCTATCAGGCCATTATTCTCCTGCAGTCAGCTGCTACTAAAGCCATGGATTGGTTTCCGAGACAACCTTATTAATATAAATGTGTCTAAAACTAATCTAATCTGCTTTCATAATCCATTGAAGAAAGTAACCCTTGACTATCCTTTCATTTTACATTGTTTCCGATTGTTCATCCTGCTCTTGTAAACCATTGCAGTATTCATCTGTTGTGAAGTACTTACCTCGGCTTATACATTGATAGCGACCTTTCTTGGAATAGTCATCTCGCCTATGTTTGCAAAAGACTTCGCGTTTTGTCATGTTTGCTATATAATATAAGATACTATATGCCGTTTTCAGTACGAAAGATGATAACACACGCTCTAGGCTACGGTACACTGCGTTATGGAATAACCATTTACGGACACTGTGCTGTCCGATGGCACAACAGATTAGATAGTATACTACGTTCGATCTTAAAAAATATATCTTATGACCTCAACATGAATTCTGAGAGAGACATTTTCAAAAGGCTGTTAATGCCGAATTTCAATGATCTCTTAATACAAACGGTTGTCTTAAAACATTTCTGGTCCAAAGAATTCTTGGTTCCTTATGTCCCTTCCCGCTCACTAAGGCCCAAAGTCCGTTATTGGAGACCAAGATGTTCAACAAGGTATGGAACTAGGACACGAACACATTATGTTCCAACTTATTTCAATGTACTGCCCCCCAGCATTTTTCGCATAAAAACAAAATACAAATTAAGTAAACTGCTAAGGCGTATTTGTCTATACGCGTAATGTGCATCTGGTGTTCTTTCATATATACACTCATTTGCAAGCATATTTCTGAGCAATCATTTAATGTGGCACTTTGCTTGTGAAACATCGCTGTCTTTTTGTGCTTTTTGTTCACTTTCAATTTTTGTAAGTACTGTATAATGGGGATGATTACCTTTTATATGCCCTATTGCTTCTAATCTAATGTGCACGTTATTATGTTATATCTCTCTTGTGTCATTAATGCAATCATGTAACGCGTTCGGTTTGTTTTCTGTCTGCCAGGCTCTGCCGCTCAAGCCTCCAATTGGCTTTGGCAGGCCTAGCCATATTTACTGCTTTATTTGAAGAAATAAAAGGCATTATTATTATTATTATTATTATTATTATTATTATTATTATTATTATTATTATTATTATTATTATTATTATTATTATTATTATTACAAAAACGGCAACCCTTGACAAAAAACGCTGGTGGAAATTGGAGCCGTCTTGCTATTCGGCCAGTACAGCTGTAGCTTCTGCGACATTACAAAAACTTATTGAATGAAACTTACACTGCGAGCAGGTATCTTTGAAAAGTTTGCGATATTTAAAAGTGTCGAATAACAAATTGCATAGTGTATCACTGCACAGGTGAGCCCTAAGATAAGACAAGGACATTTCGAACGATGGAATGCCTCCCAGTAGGTTCCGAATAACCGACATAGTCGCACACGTGTCATAAAATATTTAAATAAATCATGAAATATATCAAGCACACACGTCTTCAGCTATTAACATCTAGTACCACGGTGTCTATTACCGCAACAAAGGGCGGCATAAAGGCCGGCCATACTTAAAGTGAAAACGTCAACAAAGCATACAATCGACTACATAAATGCCCCCTTGCACAACAAATTTTTCTCGTGTGTTTTTGCAGCAACATGTTGCTGGGGGGCCTGTTAGCCATGGCACGGCACGTCGCAATTGCGTCAGCGCGCAACGAAAAATAGTTTACAGTGTGTTCTTTACGGGCCAGTCTCATTTTCGGCTTAGGAGACTTCCGCGAACGAAAAGCCTCCGGGTTTAACCAACGCCACCTAGCGCGTAAAATGTGATAAATAACATCGGACGCGTGACCTCACTGAATGGTAATGGATATCCACGCTGATTGTCTGCTCGCGCCTTATTTCCTGGCGCACGAGCAACGCGATTTTAACGCCGTCATCACCGGTGCTCCGGCCATCGCGATCAGTGTAGTCTGTGGCCGATGACACTCTGAGGCCCCCAAATCGGACACACATTCGCTTTGAGCATGGACTCGTGAGCAGCCGTACAATAACAGCCTAGTGGCGCAAGTGCGGCTAAAGGCCAATGGCGACGGTGACGTCATTACTACTAGCTACGCTAGCTCAAGCTCGGCTTCGGTGGTGCCAGAGCGGAAATAGGGAGTCGCCTTCCGGTAAGATTACGCGAAGTCAATGTTGTGAGGTACCATGTAAAGATCTTAATAGCCTACCTGAACTTCTATATTCATGTAAAATACGTTGCAAGCTGTATTCGTTCATGATATTTGGTGGATAATATGCCTGATCAGGAAAATCAACCGTGCAAGCTATCTCGAGAGCTCCATTCTCTTTTCACACGTTTTCGAAAGGCGAAACTTAGCATGATTTAGTATCTCCATTGGCACATCTGCTTCAATGTTCAATATCATTATCAATTCAATTCTTCTCTGCGCCCGTTAAATCATTTCCATCCTCCAGTGAAGAATACGTGTCTCGTCTTCATCATTGTCGCCAGCTCGCCCGCCTCAACACCGAAGCAAGGCAACAGGACCGTAAGCTTGAATATGACGCATCTCATCGCGTCGTTTCTTTCAGCCCTGGTGATGAAGTGCTGCTTTGCACACCTATGCGCACTCCTGGCCTGTGCGACAAATTTCAATTCCGCTTCATTGGTCCCTACACTGTGTTGGAGCAAACATCACCCGTGAATTATCGCGTGGCACCTGTTATTCTTCCAACGGACCGCCGCTGCCACGCTGCCGAGATTGTTCACGTATCTCGAATGAAGCCTTTTGCAAGACGTTCTTCTGCGCTTTAAGCTGCGGCCAGGATGGCCGCTCTTGCGTGAGGGGGGATATTAGTGTGGGCGTTCATCAGACACATTCCCGTTCTTCGTGCACGCTCATCATCGTGTGTGTGCCTCTTCTTCTTCGGTTGTGGGAACTCGGCTGAACTGTGATCTTTGCTCTTGGGTGTGGTCTCTTCGCCGTGTCTTCGGGGCCTAATAAAGGTCGCGTTAACTGCTACGTCACAATATAAAGTCTGCAGTCATTCCAAACAATTACGGCTTTGCTGAGCTCCAAGAAGGTACGCCGAGAGTTTTGAAATTTTCCTCCAGGAATTGGCAGGAATTAAACAATAACATTTTGAAATGTTAATAATTTCTTAGCGAACAAATTGCACTATTTGTGTTTACTATCTAGCCGCCTACGTCTTGGTGCTCTCGTGGTCACGACCCTAAATTGATTTCTACTAAAATTGTCATAGGATGACGTGAGGGTATGACTAACATGATTGTACGGTTATAGTGTGAATCACGTAAATATCCTGGCCGAGTACAACGCGAAAATCTTTCTCCTAATCACGTGTGATTGAGTGAAACTTTATTAGAGTCTAGTGCAAACGCGGCGCTTGTTCCGCGCTATTCGGCATAAGGAGCGTTGACTCGGCGGATGCGAAAAATAAAACTCGCGATCGCAACAGGAGCGAAACCCAGGCATTCTGCGTGACGGTCGTTCTACCGCAGTACCACGTTAGGGTCGAAACTACTTTTTAAAAATACCCTTTTCAGCCGTCATGACGGTGCAACAATAATTATATTTGCTGTGGTGGCAATCTAATTTTATAACAATGTTATAAAACTCGCACACGCACTACTATATGACACGGCGGTCATGTTGGGTTAATGTCAATAGTGGTTCCAGTGTTCGCTCCGATTTTATTAGAGTGAAATAAGCATTACATATGTACTCCAATGCCTCAGCAAGCTATAATGAAGTGCTGCTGTACCCCCGAGGAAGAGGCTAACAAAAGCTACTTATGATATCCACATCATCGCACCGTAACCTGCTCTTATATTCGACGAAACCGACGTCTCTGCTATAATGTGAGTGCTGAAATTACCGCAGACCATATGTTGCACTTCAAATGCCAGTATAGTCGACCTGCCTGGTAAGCCCACAATATGCGCATATTAATTTCTCTATTTACAACACAAACACGTCAATTCACCTCGTAACGCTTGGCTAAGAGCTCAAAATGCAGCATAGACAGCTGCTGGCTGACCGCTTCGCATGAGGCCCAAATGTGCATGAATGTGCGGAATCAGCCGACTTCTTTTTCTTGTTTCACTGTAAAAATGAGTGCCTCATATCGCAGAAGCAATCGAAATGGATTCTGTACTGTATAGCTTGCAGCAGGGCTTGATATCTTCATTGAATTTTGTTACGTGACGTATTTTCCTAGTACGTGTGCGCGCTTGCTTAAAGCCGCACTTTTTTTCCCTATGTGATGTTACGTGTGTCACGAAAGCACCGAGGTAAAAGATCACAACAGTGTCGACGTCTCCACCATGTCGTCGCGCTAAGGTATTCTACAGTGACTAAAGAACTTTACAACCCTGTCGTTAAATGAAATACATGGTTTAAAAATTACTGCAGTGTCACCTTGCTTCCTAAGAGATGTGCAGATGATATTGTGGAAGAACCTGAATAATGTTAATTCATCATCATCATCATTATGACATAGTTACGCTGCACAGCATGGCATCTCTAC
>JALIZH010023664.1:0-24622 GCA_030522465.1 Rhipicephalus appendiculatus | reverse complement strand
CTCCGCACGTTTCGTGTGACGAAATTAATTTTTGGACTCGCTAAGCAACCAAGCCTTTACGATGGGAGAAAGACAGAATTAAATTATTTTCAATAAAATTTATACCTAATCGATGCTGTGATGTCGCTTACAGTCAACACGCCATTTGCGAACTATTTCGTTAAGTTCTTACCGCAGCCCAACGGATCATTGTAAGGCCACATTAAAGAGAAATTCGCGTGATTTCACTTTCTTATCTGTTATATACATTTCCTATTTACATAATCTTCCTGATGGCACATACATTGACCTCCAGTGTTTTCAAATCTTGCGGTTTCTCAAGGTTATAAAAATGTCTCTGATCGAATAACTTCACAGCGCCGAAGAACTCCAACTTACTGTCAATTCTTACGCTCATCATTATGGCAATTGCATGGTACATAGCAGGAATGAAGATTATGCTTTCACTATCCAATTACTAGTTTAACTTCAATCGTTTCCAGAGCAAATCTCGAGATCGTGCCTTAGCCTGAAGTGGACAGTAAACTGAGAAATTTCTTTTACGTCTGTGGTTCACACGCGTTCATTGCTGTTTTTCCTGTTTGACCAAACGCCGCCATCGCTTTTGCAGCTGCACTACGTACATGACTTATTCATCGACATATTGCCCGAGCGCGTTCTCGCTTGTTAGCTCGACACCCCCGACCTTGAATTTCAAGGTAAAATCGTCCAGCGTTAATTAAACCATGGTCACTCGATTAGAGACGACTGTATATTGCACCACGTCACGTTATTTTGCTCTCTTTTCGATAACACATGGCGTTAAATTCATGAGCTCTGTTGACAAATCCTCATCACTCTATAAGCAGCCTATGTAACGCTGGCCAAATATATAAATCAGCCTAACAGATGTCAATCAGTGCACATATGGTCCCATATGTGGTGCGTCAGCAAATGAATTGGTAATTAACATCTCATGTGGATGTAGAAACGTACGGTGCGCTCGTGTTGCGCAGCCTCTCTGGTCAGGCACACATATCGAGAGTGACACGTGAAGCGTCTACTATTAGCACTGTAATTTTATTACTGGTTTTTGTTTTGCATACGAGAAACATCGATGACAGCAGATTACCGCCAGGCACTCCCGCTATGCATTTGTCTAACGCGTCTTGATTTCCACCATAGAAGTATATAAAGCTATAGCGTCCAGTTTTTAGTGCGCGTAAATAGTTCCTATTGATATTTATCATTCTGTAAAATAGGGGGGACTAATAAACATTTCATTGGCATCGATCCAACAGAACAGCAGTAGCCGTAGCGCATTAGTACCCGTCGCCAATGCTCCATAATTCTTTTTATACGCATGGGCAAGAAGAAGAAACCAATCCGCAGAATGTTTATCATGCATTTCCATAAACTATATCTTATGTCCCATTCGCTTGCTTATCTATTTGCGCAATATATTCAACGCGTTAAAAATTCATTATGACTGGCATTATTTCGTATCGTGAGACAGCTGCATGGTTAGGATATCCCAACAGTGCAGTATTTTAACTACGTCAGAATGCAGGTTATGGTGCACCTGCTTTGTTTTCAGATGCGAAGCAGCTTATGAACGAGGCCTGTCCCCCCATCGTTGTGCGCCGTAGCCGCTAGTACGCGGGAGCGCCCACATGGTGTCCCGTTACGCTCTCCGGTGCATTTCGTACGATTACAAACATCATACTACCATCAGGGGAGCATGCATAGGCATCGCCTTCTCAAACTTCAAACTACAACCTTTGCTGCACGATCCCTTAACTTTACACTTTACAAACCACAAGGCCGTTATACTCAAGGGAAAATGGTCTCCGGAGCTTAAAGTCATATACGATGATGAATAAAATACATTGGCTGCTTCGCATTACAACTTATGGTTCCCTTTAGGGGAGATGTGTGCGATTTTTTTATTAAAGACGAGGGTTCATTTTTATTTTAATGCCACAGACATGTACAAGGCGAACTGTGACAAAGTGAAGAGATAACAGAAACTTTTCAAATAGGAATACCGCGGAATAGAGCCCACTGTAACTATAGTTTTCTGGTTTCAGCCATAGATCTAAATGTGAGGTAAAGGTGTAACTATATTGCACTAAAAAAGATAAATGCACATTTAAATGAATATTTTTTGCTACCTATAGGCGCTTACACGAAAATTTTGACAAACGCCAGTACTTGGTGCTGCATTGGGCATTGCCCATTTTCTTATCTTGCTAACAAAAGCACTGCCGGGCGCTAACGGCGTGCCTGCAGATGTGCGGCTTGTGGAGATGCGGCTTCTCCGAAAAAAGGAGGCGGCCACCATTTACCACTGCGCCTGCCGCGGTAGAAAACGCTGCGAAAAAAGGAAGCTTCCCTCTCTCCACCGGGAGCTTGCGGGGCCTCAATAGTGCACGTTTTTTTTTATCTTTTTTTTTTCCTTTCCACGCTCCCTAGCTATCTGTAGAGCGCGCGATTCCTTAGTTGACCCGGCTTGCCTGCACTTTTCCCGCACTTTTTCCCAGTCTGTGTTTTATAGCCCGAGCCGTCAGAGCAAAGTGCAATTGCTATGTGTTCGTTCTAACAATGTTGAAGGAATATAGTTTACTAAAATTTTACATTGAGGTCACGCCTTTCGTGGAGTTTTTATTTTTTTTCCCACATGGCACATATGTGGTATTTCCGTTTTCCTGGTCTATCCATCATCAAAAGATATTAACTATTACTCGTTCTACTGCACCAACTACATAATCATATTAAAAGACTAGCTGCTAAAACAAAACGTTGAGTACCTCTAATCGCAGACTAGGGTTTGGGTGCAGCGTTGCTCGGGCGGCACTCAAAAATCTTCATGCGTCATGTATGTGTATCGGTGATGTTTCTTTTAAGCTGATGCAAAATTGTTTATTTTAATGGTCGTTTCAGCTAAAAAATGGCATAAATGCATTACGTGAGTACGATTTACTCCTAGTGGGCGACATTACTGGCATGAAAAATCAAAACCAATAATCGTCTACCTAAATAAATTTCTGTTATCACCTTCAAATTAATTACACTGCGGTAAATACTGTAAGTGACGAACTGTAGGCACCGAGTTCGCAGTACATATTCACTTGGAATTAAATTTTGTGGTAGTGTGAATTTAATATTTACGCCATCAAATATTTGAGGCAGAAATGCACTGTTGCTTCAGTCACTTTTCTTTTTATGAGAATCCGTTTGATGCATCGAAGAATAACAAATTAAAGCTTAGTTGAACGCCCATTTTGCTGGACACTTGGCGAACTAAAGTCCCGAAAAAAATTCTCAAAGTGGATAAGCAGGCCTGGGGAAATCATGTACGAATTAAATTTTTTGTTATTTAGTCAATAATGTATTTGGAAATTGTTGCGCAAATGCTGTCTACCACTTGGAATAATCGAGCTCGAGGACTACAGGTCGCTCACATGTGATTTTTTTAATGCTGAAAGAAAACACACAGAAGGTGATTATGTATTTTATGCTGCCCTAAAAAATGCACGTGGTTTGAATATGCGCATTCGGCAACCAAGGCCGGCCCGACGTGTTGCCGACTGGTCGCCCCGACGAGCGTTTGGCGCGCTCGGCGTTTACTCGTCCACCGGCGGTGGCCCGAATCGTGCCGCCGACGAGCATTTGGCGCACTCGGCGTTCGCTCGTTCACCCACGGTGGCCCGAACCGTGGAGCCGACAAAGTGCCGACGTAGCCGGCAGCGCACCTCGGGCCGACCTTTTTCGGGCACCTGGCAGCCAGTAAAGTCTGCTGCCGACCATATCCCAGCAATCAGCCAATCGTCGGCAGTCGGCCAGGGTTACAGGCATGTTAGTGATGTTGCTTGATTGTTTAGTCACCTGCCCGACGACTGACACAGGTGGGAGAAAAACGGAAGGAGCTCTCGCGGGAGCTCTTTTCAGTCCCTTAATTCAATCTCTAACTTCCCCGACTAAACGTGCTGCAAATGCAGTTACATTAGCTTGTTTTATATTTCTAAAGCCATCACGACGAAATTCCGAAAACATTAAAAAAAATCTAAGAAACGTCTTAAGCTTGGTCTTGTCAAGACGTTTTGTTTAGACAACTTCTAGCGGGACATTGGCACGGCTATCCGGACCGATGATCTTATAGCCGTTTACAGCCGTCCACGGCTACAGAATGTCTTGATCAAGACATCTATTAGCTCTTTTGGCTAGCCATTCAAGACGTTTTTTAGACGTGAAATAGCTTCTTTTGTGTTTCATGGGTATAAATGAGTGAGATACGGTCAGAGCATTGGTGGCAGAATAGTAGAGAAAGGACAAAAATAAATAGTGGGGAAAATAAGGCCATTCTGCCGTAAGGGGCAGAGAGTTGGGCTGTGTGGGCATCCGCGGTGGCGGCTCCTGACCTAAGCACGTCCTATGCTAGAGTGTACTAGAATATTTTGAGTGGCGCGACCGGCCGTCGTGGAGAGGGCCGCCGCGCGCGGAAAGTTGGCGGTGGCGCTGTAGTCAACCGCACTTGAACTTCGCCTCTCGCGCTTGCTTGGAGCCTGTTGCGCAGAGCGTTGTCGACACGCACAGAAATATGGCTCATGCTCGTGTAGTGTTCTGCTCCTTGCTTCCGTTCGAAAACATACACCGTAAATTTCTAAATGAATGCATAGGGGTGAGTAAAATGCACTTTTATTCCCCCGCCGACATTTGTACGCGCGATCATGTAGCTAGAGGCTCCTGTGCGCGACGTCACGTCAATCTTTACATAAAAAACGTGTTACGTGCAGTTATAATTGCCTTTCTCTCCAACGCGTGCCGCGACCGCTTGCGTAGCTTTCGTTCGCGTCGTCGTCAGCGCAGCTCAGTTGCCGAAGTGATTTATAGTAATGCCACAGCGGTATTTCCAAGTGCACTTGCCATTCAAGCATCCAGTAATGAATAATCCTTGCACACGCGCTGCAAACACTGCAGGTAAACTTTGTGCACTGCTACCCAGTCTCAAAGCTGTAATGCACCACAAATGCAAATGCGCAGGAAACAGAGCGACATATTTTATTTACAAATATGTTTTTGGGAGATAAAAGAAGTCTGTACAGAAGAATGCTCTCAGCGTTTGCTGCAACGTACAGATTTTTTATACTGGCAACGACGGAGTTATTGCTTTCACCTTGACACAAGCGTCTTAATTGGTCTGCTGTTCGAAGCTTGGAGTTTGTGCACATTGCTCTATGTAGTTTTTAGCATTCGTCGCTTGAGCAGTGAATTTCTTGTTTTCAAAGGCCTGCGGAGGAACTTGTATAGCAATTACCCCGCAAAAAGGAAAATTCAATCATTTATTCAAATACCTGAGAAAATGCGACTCACTCCTTCGTTATGCTTATTTTAAAATGATACATTTGGTCCTGGAGGCACAATTGCTGTGTAGATTTGAAGTATCTGTACTGTACGACATTAAAAAAAAATATCGATGCACATTCCAATCACTTGTCTGCCGCGATGGAGCAGAGGTTATGGTCCTCAGCTGCTGACCCGAAGGTCACGGGTTAGATCCGCGGAGGTCACATTTCGATGAAGGCGAAATGGTAGAGGCCCATGTACTGTGCGATGTCAGTGCACATTAAAGAAGACAAGGGGCTCGTATTTTCCGGAGCCCTCCACTACGGCGTCTCTCATAATCATATCGTCGTTTTGGGACGTTAAACCCCCAGATATTATTATCATTTAGCGATCTCCCTGAGCAGTTGAGGCTGAAGAGGGCTCTTATCCTTGAACACATTTGTGAATTCATATGCAGGCACAAACGACGCATACCCTGTTCCACAACGCAGGGGAATTCTTGCAGCTCGTTGCAAGAGCGTCGCTTCTCATGCGATGGTCCAACGACACCTATCAATCAACTTTTCTAACGCACACACACACAGACACACACGCGCACACCTCGCCCTCAACGCTACCTGGACTTAGCAATAAAAAATAGCACGGCTCTTTCAATAGTGATTTCATTTGTGCAGGAGGCAAGTGCACATAAAAAAAGGGAAACTCGTGCGGTGTGATTAACTTGGACAGAAGCGCTATTATTAGTGTCGAAGGTCCGCCAACGTAGCGAGCACCTGCATCGTGCTCTGAGTCTTCTACCTCAGTTCTTTTAACGTCATCTAGGAAAGCAAAAAGCAAAAAAAAAGTCAGCTGTAAGATGGCGCTATTCTTTCCGCGGGTGTTTCCTTTTACCTCGGTGTTGGTGTCTTAATTCGCACTCAGGTACAAAAGCAAGTTCGGCGTTCCTCTAGGTATTCACACTTCGGCCGCCTTCACAATTAGTACACTATATATCTCTTAAGACAAAACGGGGCCCGAAATGTAACTAGCATACTGCGCAGTCCACGTCCAGTGGCTTGTTCAACCTCCGCAGGTCTCTCCACTGAAGCATTCGTGGCTCTTCATCTGCAGGGTCATTGAAAAGAGCCAATTTAAAAACCCGACCCAGTGTTCATAAAAATGTGTTACGATAAAAATGTTCTTAAGGGAATATTTGCCAATCTTGCTGCTCGACATATCATTGCGATGCCGCCCCGCAATGGCAAAAAGCAATTACGAAAGGGAAGTTTTCCGCATCTGTTCAGTCCACGCGCAATAAGTCTTGCATCCTGGCACGCAGTAATGATACAGCCGTTGCTTCGGAGGCATAGCAGGAGCTGCGCAGATCAGGATAGATTTTTCCAACGCGAATATTCACCGGGCACAAACCATGACAACCGCGGAGCGAGCGGGCGCTCTTCAAGTGCCGGCGATGACAGCGCCGCCGCAATTTTCCGCGCGAGAGGGGTCAGCGGCTAACAATAGAACCGGTCTCCGTTCGCGCCACTCAAAAGTTCTAGTACACTCTACCTATGCAGTGCAGGAATCTGTAACAACGCACGTTGCGTCTCCCCTCAAAGCCATCTTCAAGGTCGGCTATGCCACATATGGCACTAAACTACTTACTACGGGCAGGCCCATAGCCAGAAATATTTTTCGGTTTTTCGGGGGGTGGAGGTACCTGTTGGAGGCCTTGATAAACCCGTACTTTCATTATTTATTCACGGTTACCACCCCCCTCCATCCGAATTACGGGAGGGGGGGGTGGGGGGGGGGGGGGCTAGTCCCCACGCCCTGGCTACGGGCCTGACTAGGGGCCCTAGAACCACCGAGCCACACACACACACACACACCATAACAACGTACTCTCTATGACAACACTGCACTCATTGTCATCGTCACCACCATGGCGTCCGCCGGTCAGCGGTTGCTGGGTTTCGGAGACGCTACGTTCACCGAAACGGACCAGGACGCAAATTCAGCGTTGACAGAACTCGACAAAGGTTTGCAAACAACCGATACGCAATACTTATTCCTTACGCAGAAACGCGCCGGACGTTCATGATGCCGTTCGAGCTGGCGCCGGCATCTGCGGGCGGCATCATCAAACTGAATCTATGCAGGCCTCCGTTCGGGCCGGCTGGGCGAGCAATGCGAGACGATCGTGCGGTTCCCGCGTCTCTTCGAGAAGTACCCCTTCCCGATCCTGATCAATTCGGCCTGCTTGAAGCTGGCTGAGGTGTTCCGGGTGGGCAGCAACTTCCTGCGCATGCTGGTGCTCAAGGTGGTGCAGCAGAGCGAGCGGCACCTCGACAAGGTGCTCAACATCGACGAGTTCGTGCGCCGCATCTTCTCCGTCATGTACAGCAACGATCCCGTCGCCCGAGCGCTCACGCTCAGGTGAGACGACAGGCTCACCTGGTCCCGAAACAGGTTGCCAATTGTGTCTTGGCTAACGTGCTCTCTTTGGAACAAAACCTCCATACCGCTTTCGTAAAAGAGTTCATATATGTGAGCGACGTCGTGCAAAGCCATATATGAAGGGTACCTGCAAAATGCCAGTTTGCTTTGCCATACGTAAAAACCCACGTACGCACAAACACATTCAACCTGCTGCTATTAACGATTGCCCATTTTTTTCAGCGGGATATAAACTAGTTTATCTGTTCGCTTAATCCGTATGAAAGGTCATGGAGTGTAAACCTGAATTTTATAGCGGCTGAAGCCAGAAAGGACCGAGCGAGACTTGTTTTAAATTAAAGCTGGTATGTAGAATGCAAAGCAGCTGAAATCAATCAGTCAGCTGACATCATGAAATCAAGAGTTTGACTAAAACTCGCCTGGTTGGGAACGCCACGGTCAAAGGTAAAGGAAGACACCGACCAAATACAAAGTATGATGTCATCATAACGTCAGATTGCGAAAATTTGTGACTTCACATGACATTGTTTTATACCCTACTCTTATTTGTATGTTTTTTTTCTTTTTGTAGCGATTTGTTTTGCATGACAGAGAGGCTCCGATCATGTTCTATAGTGATGCGCTGATGAGTTGAATAATAAAAACTGGTTTATTTGAAGCTCTAGCGCTTTACATGACTGGGCAACGCCCTATATGCGTCGTACCGCGATGCGAGTTGAGCGTCCAATCACCGACCACAAATACAAAGTATGATCTCATCATAACGTCACAGATTGCAAAAAATTTGTGACTTCACATGACATTGTTTTATACCCTACTTTGATTTCTACGTTTTTTTTTCTTTTTTGTAGCAGCAATTTGTCTTGCATGAACGAGAGATGCGCTGATGAACAGACACTTTTCTCGTTGAGTTGGCGTAGAAGCTCTTACAAATTTAACATTTTGTGGCTGGATATTTGAGAGGTGATAAAGTTCATTAGTAAGCATGGCTTATTCGTGCTGCCAGGAACTAGACGAAGAACCACAGAAAAAGACATACACATGCGCATACTAACAAATGTTTATTGTGCCACACACTTCCTTATGTATGACTCCAAAAAAACAAAAGAACGGAAAACCAAATGAACAGTGAAACACAAAAAAGCACATGTCGTACATCAGTGAACTCGTCACCATCCATGAAAGACTCTTGCAAAGCCATCATATCTAAGTTGTCATAGCTGCCTATAAAAACTCAATTTCTTTTTCAGATAGGATGACCAATGGTGAGCTAACGCAACCTTCACTTGTATGAATAAAAAAGGCCTCGATAATATCTCTCTCTGGTCATTGCGTGATGACTTTGAATGTTGTTGCGGGGCCCCTTTAGTGTTGTTTAAACCCCGTGGGTTCTGGCCAGCAGTTGACTTCTGCCGAAATTTTCCAGGACGCTGGGTAGTATTGCGGCCATCGTGGCCGAGCGCAAGGACCTACATCACAGCATTCGCAGCAGCCTCGAGTCTCACGACGCCGTGGAGCAGGAGGCGGCCATCTTTGCGGCTGCACGCTTTGCTGCCCAGTCCAAGGCATTTGCCGCCAACATGTGCGCCCGTATTGGACAGATGATCCAGGTAACCACAACACGCTTTTCACATCAGCTGCAAGTCCTTGCTTGTATAGGTAGACTCTCATTGAACAAAACCTTAAGGGGCCAGGAAAATGTGTTTTATTTAACAGGAGTTCCGTTTACTGAGAGATGAACAAGGTGCAGATTTCGTGTACGAAACCAATTATGCCTGAGTCAGTCGTTTCATTTAAGCAGCAGTTCCGTTTAAAAGATTTCCTTTTACTGAAAGCCTGCTGGAAAGGCCCTGGCGTCAGTGAAGCCAAAGGGTTGCTTGTTTTGTTCACTGATATCTACATAAAGCCATGGCATGCACACAGCTACGCCATACCAGCAAGGTATCAACATAGTCAGTAGAACAAAAAGAACGTTTATTGAAAAGTGTAGCCCATATTCATTCACAGCCAAGTGGCAGGAAGACAGCAAGGAACGCTAGTAGCCATAGTCCAATGTGGTGTAGGCAGTCCAGATGAGGCGATAAAAGGTGCACACCCACAAAGTGCAAGTAAAAATGCAACAATGGCAAAAGAAATTGAGCGACTGTGGTACTGTTTGTGTGTGAAAGAAAAGAGCCCTTAAAGGAGTCATTGCTTGCAAAGCAAACTAAAAGTGGAAATGTGGGCGGTTAGTTATGCGAGGTCATGCAGTCGGCTGAGAGCGTTGCACCAATGCATTTATGTGCGCACGCAGTAATAGTGCAGCCGAGAAATGTTACACACGTTCGTCCAGGGTCTGGCGACTCCGGTGGACACCAAGCTTCGCCTTCTGGGCGTGCTCGAGGGCCTGCACCAGGATGCTCCTACGGCCGCTCTGGTGCGGGACGAGTGTCTGCACCGGCTGCTGCCTCGCTACCCGTCCCAGAGCCTGGTGCAAGCCACGCTGCGGGTGCTCACTCGACTGGCAGCTGCCACCGTCACTCACATTCCCAGCCAGGTACAGCGCTTCTGCTTGCCTTGTGCACATTAGCCTATGAGCAGTTCTTGTGAACAGTGTGGGGGGTTCTATCACCCCCTGTAAAGTCGTCTGTGCTTCATGATGCACACGTGTCTTGCGGATTAGCCGCATTTAGGTTTAACAGCCGCTGAACTAGAGATGGCGCTGTGCTTGCACGGGGGGTAGTGTTAGCGCGGTGGCGCCAGCAGCACCGCCTGGCGGAAGAGGTTAGGCCCGCGCACAGGAAACAGCAGCGAGTCTCTGTTGGGTTTGGTGATGTGTGTGGACAGACGTCTCCCTCTGTGGGTCCATGAGGATGACACCGCAACTCGTTTCCCCGTGGACCCCACGTGGTGAGTCAAACGTCGGCAACGCCGCATTCGCTGTATCTATGCTTTATGTTGCTTGTGCTTGTTATGTTGTTTGTGTGTTGCATTGGCATCTGGTTATTTAGCATGTTACTAGTTGTGAATTAGATTTGACTGTCAAGCTCGTCGATCTAAAAGTAGATTGATAAAGTATACGTGTTTTGTTGCTCGACAGTGTGACTGTGTCCGTGTGTTCCGATAGCGGCGACCTCTCAGACTCTATAACGGTAGCATGCAAACCACACTAAAGGGATGCACACTAAACGTCGAAGTGAATTCACGTAATTCTTTGTTGAATGCCAGCTGGTTGCCTTGGGTCTCATCTCACGCACCATGGAGGTGCAATGGCTTCAATGCTGTTGATGGTGCCCATCAGCATGCAGCTTTCTGAGACGACACCTTTGAGTAAAAGCTGGCCATTTTTGTGAACCACATCATTCCATCATCAAATGATGGGTATCGCAGCTCAGGACTGATTGAGGCTTATCTCTTGGCATTTTCTGTTATAGTGCACCCAAATTTTTGACACAGCTCTATTGTTCACCTGTGTAAAAATATTTTCTTTTGTTTTGGACAAGTCTTGATAAGGCTTTGAGCATTTTGTTATTATCAGTTTGTCACCATATTTCATCTTTATGTTCTCTCCTCTTCTCGTTCCCTTCTTTGACAATTTTGGTATTCCACTTTAAATTCATCGCTTTTCACTCACAACCATGTAACCTTACGTGCCTGTGTGAAAATAAATTGATAGAACGTGTACATTGTTTGTCTCTTTTTCCAGTGAACGTTTCTTGCTAGCTAACCATATTTTCAAATTTATTGCTCGGCACAATGTGTGCCCACACATATTCGTAATCTCATTGTTGTTGCCGATTCTGTACGAAAGAAGGAATCTTTTGTAATCAAATTGTGTGCAAAATGTTAATTGCGCTATACCATTCTGGAATGTGCAGGAACACCTTCAATTGTGCTACAATGTATTCCATATATGTTTCTGACACACTTAACCCACAGGACAGATTCTGGGCAACAGATGATTGTGCTCACCGTTGTGTTTGTGCTCCGAGTGTTACTTGCTCGTTTTGCTGGGCACACGTCTGCTCGTTAAGCAGTTAGATTGATGAATATTGCCGAGCGTTTCATGAGAGCAGTGTGGGTTGTTGTTGAAATCAGATCGGGACACTGGTGGAGTACCTGAGGGACGACCCCCGGGAGGGCGTCAAGGCTCAAGCGCTGGACGACCTCTGCCTGCTGGCCACAGAGCAGCCTCACCTATGGGACACCGACAGCGTGCATGTGAGTGGGCTTCAACGTTATGATTGTGTCAGAACAGCTTGGAAAAGCAAGACAAGAGAGACCGAATGTACCGTATTTACTCGAATTTAGGCCGATGCTTTTTTTCAAAAAAAGCGATGTGTGAAAGTGGGGGGTCGGCTTAGATTCAAGTACCATGGTTTGGCCGCAGCCGCCTGCACATATGTAAAGGCCCGGCCGCGCTCAGCGGCATGACGGCTCGCCATGTGCCGATCTCAGGCTGCCGAGTGCAGGCGGTTCTGCATGCGCATCCGAGGCATTTTCGCGACATCCTGCGGTAGCGTTGCACGGTGACGTGGTCGCTCAGCGGCGAAGTGGTGGTCCCCATGGCTACACAGGTGAACCGCGTTGTCTGCTTCGTACTGTCCATTGTTCCGAAATCTCGCAGTGTTATGTTCATGCAGCGAGGGTCGTCGAGCTGGCAAGATTTCGCGCCGGCAATGGTGGATCGTGTCACGTGATGCAGGATTACAGCGTCGGCGATAACCATTCCCTTTGACACCCCTCCTACCCTCCTCTCGCGTGCACGACAGGCACGGGCATGGGCACGGGCACGGTCAACAGGCGCAGTGGCGCGATGTGCAGAGCGCGGGAGTTCGCCGTCTTCTGAAGTGTAGTGCAGTCGCATTGGTAGAGTTTTGGAAGTGTCGCGTCTTAACCACGTGCTTGCGAAACGCTTGCGCCACATGTGCTTTTGAAGTGATGTACCAGTCAAGCGGTGCCACTACAGCGTCATCGTGCACGCAGAGAAAACTTCAAACCTGCAAGCGCAGCACGAGTTTGGCGTGCACGAAAAGAATGTGCGCTACGGAGTGCGCACTTATGCAATAAAAATGCTTGGTTTTCCGCCGATGAACGGCGTTTCTTTCATTCGGCCTGCATTCGATGTAAGCTTTTTTTTTTTTCCTGGCCTTGCGAATTTCGGGGGTCGGCCTGCAATTGAGGGCGGCCTAGATTCGAGTAAATACGGTACGTGTGCTATCCAATTTCTTTTTTCTCATTTTTCTGCGCTGCTTTCCACAATGAGGCTTCGCCCAAGAAGCTCAAGTTTGGACCCGTTCACAACGTTGGTCAATGTAAAAAGGCAGGTCTACCCAACCATTAGCATGCTGACCCACACTTGCTTCATATTGGACGAAAGAAGGGGGGATAGACAACAACCGAGAGCACTGCTTACAGCAGTGGTAATAGCAGTTGCTAATAACAGCACTAGCGTGATCATGTCACGAGACAAAGAGGTACATCAGTTGGGACGTGCCGCTGCCGAGTGTCGTGGCACTTTTGTGAGAGGCATCAGCGGTGATGAATGGCGCAGGAAATTGTTGTTGCACATGTCGTTTTGTCCGCAGACATGATTCACCAGAACCTAGCCATATAAAGCTTCGCTGTAAAAATTATTCTAGCCTATCAGTTGTGATAGTTGAAAGTTGTCTGATCCACTAGAGCATCGCTCATGCAACATCATGAGCTGATGTCTCTGCAATGATCGTTGTGCAGGCGGTGGTGCAGTATGCACTGAGTACCCCGTACCTGAACCTCAAGTGTGGGGCCCTGTCGGTGCTGGTGCTGCTGGCCCAATCAGTTGCCGTGGACAAGTTTGACTTGATGCCAGGTACTATCTTTTGTATCATCTAGTTTTCACATTTCTGTTTGTCCTCTGAAATGTTCATTCATTCATTCATTCATTCATTCATTCATTCATTCATTCATTCATTCATTCATATATTTTTATTTTCTTAAAGAGCACTAAGAGGGTATTGCATGATGGGTGGTTATTGTACAATCAATATGGTTGTCACAATCATAGATTTGCTAATATATTTTTAAGTGCAGCTCAGTATGTGACACCTTAAGTGGAGATGCTACTCAAAAAATGCAAGTTTTTTCCAAAATTACATATTTTTTGTTTTTACTTGCTTTCACAAGCTTAGTTTCTCTACTTTCTTGACAAAAGAAAACAAGGTTGTAATTAAACTTGAAGTAGGTTAAAATTGCTTTTAAATAGCACAAGGTGGCTATTAAAAACTATAAAGAAGTGATTTTCTAGAGTTCCCTCGAAATGGTCACATGGCTGCTTGCCATTGCATTTCACGTGAGGAGTTCACCAAAGCCACACGCTCAAAATAACCATGGTTCCCAAGCTCTCATGATAGAAGAAATCATTCTAAAAGCGTATCTTTGCCACAAAGATGACCTTTCATTTATAACTTTCAAATGCGTTTTTCTCAGTTTCCATTTTGAGGCAATTCTCATGTGTTGTGCAAACACTTTCATGCACTTAAAATAGTCCTATCTTAACGAAATTTTGCACAGAGCTTCGTCAGCCGCTCTAGAATACAGATATCTATATGAAGTTGCAATATTCATCACAGATTTTTTGTTCCATAGTTTGATAAGCTGATGGGGGAGATCTGAAATATACATTTGGTGCCCTTGATTTTTTTTATAAAAGGTACCAAGTTAAGCACTCATTTGAGGTACTTTTCTGTATTGTACTGCTCATCTGAAGCAAAATGAGCCATATTGGGATTCTGTGTGAAAATTTTTAGTAAGCTCAAAAGTGTGCACAAAAAACCCTATATTTTGTTATCAAAGTTTTAGTAACTCTGGAACTACTATAGCTATCGGAAAAACAATTACAGTTTTGAAATCAGCATCACAAGCTCTACCTACACCTAAATTTTCAAAGATCTATGTCAAGAAATAAGAAAAAAATGTTTTTTGAGTAGCATCTCCCCTTAATTTCCACTTCTCTACTGCAGTCTTTTCTGCTATAACTGTTTAGTTAAAAGTGTTAACTGGGGACTTCATTTGGAGCACGCTTGATGGCACTCGTTTGCCAAACGAACGCCAGAAAGTTGAAATTGGCGTCTGAACATTTTTACGTGCACACTCAACGATTTGGCCCGAGCAGTAATTGTCATTTGCCTTGGTGAGGCACCGACCTGTATCACAAGCCTTGTCCACATTGGTTGATGCTGCTCTGGTGTAATGAACTGTACGCAGAATTAATTTACCAGCTGCTTATCAAAACTGCAGTACTTATGGGTCCGACAATATTACTGCTACCATGCTGCAAAAAGCGACAAGCTGACAGCAACAAGGTTTATTGATTAATGTCAATTTGTTTTCGTAGTGGACAGAAGCACTCAGATTATTGCGATAAAATGTGAAGCTAAACAAAGTGAATAAGCGGGTAGACAAGAAATGCGTGCAGCCAGGTGATTGCACATGCTGTGTTTCCTGGTGCAACACTTCACATTGTGCAGTGTCGACACTGGCATTACGCATTGCTTCGTTTATGAATATGGCGACACTTGTGGTTGTGGGAAATGCAGAGCACAAGATACAGTAAGAGCTTGTTTATTCGACACCCGTTACTTCGGAAAATTGGATCATTTGGACGTGTTCCCCGGTCCCGGCCAGCATAGGCATTGTTTATTGGCATAAAGCTCTCGTTCATTTGCTCACATTCGACCGCAACTTGGTTAATTCAGACAATTCTTGGAGTGCGCCAAACATGAGGCGCCTCAAATTTGCCACGCAAAGGAGCAAAAATGGAGTTTGCGAACAACCGGGACAAGGCGGTGTGGTCTTCATCGCCACTGTCATGAGCGTGAACTGTACGGTAACAATAATAATAGCGTTCTTGGTTAATGTCGGGTTATCGCATTTCAGATTAGTAGTTAAGTTAGCACATCGAGGTCTTGAGGTGCGGTCGCATAGTAAACAAAGTCGCGAGTGGTGAAAATTGTAGCTTTTACACTGCTCTTATGCATAGTAAGTGCAGGATTTACGTATTCCTCAAGACAATGAAAGTTTATTGACGTAATAGACATTTGTTTATTGTTTTCTTGATACTTCTGATAATTCGGGATTCGGCTAATTCGGACATTTTTTCCGGTCCCATGAAATCCGAATTAACAAGCTTTTACTGTATTGCATTTTGTCGTTTGTTTCTCCAGTGACAGGTGGCGCTGCGATCAGCAGACCTCCACGACTTAGACCAATTGGTGTCTGGATGCTGATGCATGGAGCCTTGGGCTGCGTGAAAATTCGAGCGCTTCAAATATTCAAACTAATGTTACAGTTAGTTTTAATTTTCTCCAGCATGATTTTAAGATTTCTGAAATTTCATAGCACTCTAAACGAACTATTTCGTGAAAATGCCTACTCAGGTGAAATCTGCACTGCCGTGAAGTCACGCATTAAGGTTAAGTGTGCGTATTACCTGCGCATCAATTAATCTTCTTGTGCCCGGCCACTGTGGCTGTATTTTTGATGGAGGCAGGAATGCTTGAGGCCCGTGTACTTTGAATTAGGTGCACGTTAACGAACCCCAGGTGGTTGAAATTTCCGTAGCCTTTTACTATGGCGTCCCTGGTAGGGGTTCTGGGATGTGAAACCCTGACAGTTTTTATTATTATTATTAGTCCTTTTGTAGTTTAAAGGTGTGTTACTCAGGCATATATGGGCTAATAATGGCAAATTTTAAAATGTAACATGTTTTACTGCTTATTAGGCTTGTGCGAATAGTGAATTTTAGGTTCGAAGTGAATAGGTATTTGGTTAGAATAATTTCGACTCGAATTGAGTAGCATATATCACATATTATAAAGAAAAATGGGCATACTATTTGTCATGACCAAACTAACTTGTACAATATTATAAAAAAATTGAAACATGGCCTGTGCAAATGCCATTCTTTTTGGTTCAAAGGAAGTGGAAACAACTTTGAATAGTAGCAGGATTTGACTTTCGCTAGAATGCAAGTGATAACCTGTGAAATATGTTATGCTTTAAAATTCAATATACTTAGAGCATATAAGCCAGTGTAACAAGCATTTAAACTTAAAAAAATGAATCTATGTGAAGGTCATATGTTTGTTATCCTTGAAGTTGGGCTTCGTGGCAGTGCGGATTTTTCTTAGATATGTGTTTTCACGGCTTAGCACCCTTCCACTGCAGTGAAACCACCTTTACAGGGGTTACATGCGGACTAATACACACCTATTCGTTCATTTCGAATACTTCGAAATTTCCAATAATTTAAATTCGAATCGAAGCGAATTCGTATACTGTAATGTTCGTTCGAATATTCGCACAAGCCTACTGCTTATCACTTGCACCCCACGAATACTGAAATCCTGCAATACTTTTGAATTTGCTTTAAAATTGTTTAGTACTAATTGCCATTCATGTAGAATTCACTTTGTACCAAAAAAAGTGAAGTGCACAAGCTTAAAGGGACCCTGAAACGGTTTTGACGATTTTGTACAAACACATTGAGCCAGTAGACCAAGTCCTAAGGCTCATTTACAGACTAATTTAAGCTCTCTGCGTACACTGTGTAATTGATTACAACGCTATAAAGCTGCGAATCGCTGCAGATCACTGCGGCTCAGCCCAACGCGTTTTCAACCGCCCCTGCCGAGTGTGACACGCAGTCTGCGCACGATCTGATTGGCTGCGGTGTGCGCGCACGAAAAATTGGCTGGTAGGGTGGCGGCACCTGTCGGAGCAGATATCAACCACTCCGCGATGTCTCTGTTGCCAGACGGCGTGCGTGCTGCCGGGCGCACTGGGGCTATGGTCTCCGAGATGCACGCAACCTGCCGGCGTGCAGTCTCAGAGGTCCTCACTGGGCGAAGCTCAAATCGTCGAGTGTGCGCACATGAGCTCTGCGATCGCCAGCGATGCCAGCGTGTATCATGAGTTGAGGAGGCGAGGCAGGGGTAAGAAGGAGGGTATGATATAATTGGCCGTAGCCGCCTTGGTACACGGCGTGCAGCGAAATTTGTGGTGCCAATGGTGCGATGATGCTCTAGCCTAAACGCTGACAAAGCTTGAAATAACCGTTTCAGGGTCCCTTTAATGGGGCCAATGGAGAATTTCGCAACTCAAATAAAACTCTAATATGCTACCTTCAGATGGCCCCGTGCTACAGCTGTGCCGCGAGGGCATCTTCCACCACCAGGTGCGACTGGCATCGGCCTCCATCCGCCTGCTCACGCATCTGGCCATCCACGCCGCTCGAGGTGAGTACGAACATAGGGGGGTCTGATGTAGCTGAGGTAAAACTTTTCTTTCGTGTCTCTCGTGTGCCCTGTGTGGTCACATGGTCGTGATCAAAAAGTATGCAGAACTCAAGCTGAAAGGGATTGAACTGTTTATTGGGCGAACTTGTGCCCAGCGAAAGAAGTGTTACTCAAAGTGAAACGATAGAGGTGATCACTATTGTCAGTCGTTGAGAAAAAACTGATAAGCTGGTTAGGCACGTCAGCATTTGTACGTGGGGCATCGAAAATTGTATCATTATCACCAGTGGCTGCGTTATTTCCAGAATAGACTCCAGTGTTTGCATTGCATGTGCAATCTTATCAGAAGAGAATAAACCAATCGGGAAGGTTCCCAGACACTCCGGCGTGGCCAGCGCAGAGGAGGGGTTACATGTGTAACGTGCCATACTGCCATCATTGTGATCTATTGGTAGAGCATCCAGTGCGTAATTCGAAGTCTGTGGGCGCAGATCCCCCCTGACAGAAAGGGCAATGTTGTTGTCCATTATGATTTATTTCAATTTATGTCATTATTACTACACTGCAGTTAAAGACAACAGTCGATGGCTCCTATGCTTTCCCTGACCTGTCTGTCTTTTGCGATCATTTGATTGTGTCTAACGACGAGACGAGTCCCCCCAAGAAAATTTCGCGTCATTCACTCTGCCAGTCACTTAAAAATAAAAAGGAGAATTCGTGCCAGTGTTCAGCTGCACACAATTTTATTGATTTATTAAAAATGTTGGTATATCGCTAGTGCATCGATGAACTGTGCGAGTGAAATGGGAGGATGGCTGAGCATTTGTATGCTAAATAACTTAAGAAACTTTTCCTGATAGCCTTAACAATGACCATGTTTACAGCGTTTCGTCTGCTGTGTTTGTGTAGTGATCATTGTCATGTGAGCTGTGAGTGATGGTCCGGGTGATTGGTGCAGAAGACTTGCTGGATCTCATGCCGGAGGTGTCCAGCGCCATCGAGACCCTGTTGATGATTCTGTGCACCCAGGAGTCTGACAGCGATGATGCCAGCCATGCTCTGAGGGTGAGTGGTGTAATGAATCATGTGACAAGTGTTCACTGAGCACCCGCGTGCGTCTACGAGCTTTTTTCATGGCTCTTTTTGTTTCACTTCCGACTGTTTAGACTCTAATAAACTGTTTACCTGCATCTTGTGCTCAAGCAGCAAGTCTTACCTCTGTATTCAGAAACGCTCCTTGACTTGAACTTGACTTGCCACTGCCTTCAATGCAGCACAAACGCGTTTCTAACGCACTGCCTTGAGGCAGTGGCAAGTCAAGTTCAAGTCAAGGAGTGTTTCTGAATACGGGGGTTGGTCTACTTTCCAAAGATTTGTCCATTATCCGTCTCCACCATTGCTGGTGTTGTTGATAACGAATGTTTCACATAATGATGTTATTTTTGTGCCGGACGTAACTTTGTTGTGGTGAGGTTTGAGTGTATTAGTTTTTGTTGACAGTCATGCTTCCGCAATTTCTGCATAAATTTCTTTATATGTAGCTAAATTTTTTTTTTGTTGAACTAAGGCAGGGGTTCTCAAACTGGGTACTGCAGAACCCAGGGTTTTCATGAAGGGCATTTTATGGTCTCGTGAGTGGTCAGAATGAATGCAACCCGCACCTGTTATACTCCGATTAACCCTAAATTTTTTATTTAACATGAAAATTTGCGCTGCATTTAACAAAGCCATTGCATGCCGTGTGCGCATATTGGGAGTCTGTGGTTAGCAAGAGGCCCACTCACTTTCAAATTTGTGCAATTTGCTGACCCTCACTTTTGAGATTAAAGATTATAGACCAGCGTGGGGGCGCATCAATACTTTGGTTGCACGGATCTAGAAATGTCATTATTCTGATTTTCCTCACGCTGAAAGCACATGAGTGTAAAGAAAAAAAAAACAACTAAAAACAAGGGGTTCCGCATAACTCTGCAGAAGCCGTAGGGGTTTCCCCATTGCCACAATGTTTGAGAATCCACGGGTTATGTCATATTTTTGTCTATGTGGTAATTATATACAGCGTGAAAATAAAGCTTGTTCTTTGCTGTGACCACTGTGGTACATTTGTGGAAATTTGGGCATGCTGGTGAACTGGCATAATGGAAGGGTGCGAACTGAAAAAAAAATTAAATTCGAGTGTTTTATGGGCCAAAATAGGCAATATAGTTATGAGGTATGCTGTATAATAATTTCAACCACCTGGGGTTCTTTAATGTGCATCTGAGTTTAGGTATGCAGGTGTTCTTGCATTTCGCCCTTGTCAAAATGCAGCCACTGTTCTCCACACTCATTGTCAAGCTTAGCAGCAAAGCATCTTGGGTACTAAACTACGACTGTGGGTACAGTACAAACTTAAGGGAGACAAGGAGCAAGAAATTAAGTGGGACTGCATTCCGTTACGCTACTGTGGTCCGCTGGACGTGACAGTGTTCGAAAGTGCGCAACCAACTTTTCAATGCAGGGTTGCCTGCGGTGTATTGTACTGTTGTGCGATGCGGACCCGGACCTCTGCAGCCAATTTGTGGATGTGTTGGGCTCCTTTCTTTCCTTCTGGTCAGGTTAGTCACCCCTCTCTCGTTCGACGCCAATTTATTGGGCTTGTGCGAATAGTGAATTTTAGGTTCGAAGTGAATAGTGATTTTGGTCGAATAATTTCAAATCGAATTCGAATAGTGTATATCACATATTATAAAGAAAAAATGGGCATATTTCTCATGGGCATATTTAGTCATGAAGCAAAAAAATGTCATCAAATGCCATTTTTTTGCTTCAAAGGAAGTGGAAACAACTTTGAATAGTAGCAGGATTTGACTTTTGGTAGAATGCAAGTGGTATCCTGTAAAATATGTTAACTTTTAATATTTACTATACTTAGAGCATATAAGCCGGTATAAAAAGCTTTTAAACATAAAATATCAATCGATATGACGGTAATATATTCATGCAATCTTGAAGTGGGGCTTCGCGGCAGTGCGGATTTCCCCTGGATACGTGTTTTCACGGTTTAGCACCACTCCATTGCAGTGAAACCACCTTTACAGGAGTTACATGCGACTAAGCATTTGAGTAGGGGCTTTCACGGCTTAGCACCCTTTACTGCAGTGAAACCATCTTTACAAGGAGTTACACGCGGACTAATATACATCTATTTGTTCATTTCGAATACTTCGAAATTTTCAATAATTTAAATTCGAATCGAAGCGAATTCGAGTACTGTAATATTCACAAGCCTACAATTTATATTACACTGCTGGGACACAACTCTGCATGTTCTCAGTAAATAGAGCATCTGCATACAGGGTTGCCGTTGGGTGGACATGAAAAGGCACCAGAACTCACGCCAAAAGTAGCCAAAGTAGGCATGTCTGATATTATCGCCGAATTTCTAGCCAAATAGAACAGAAGCGATATTATCAACAGAGTCTTTACTATTGATGAATAAATAAAACCATTTTGAATAAGTAAAACCACAAGTTTAAAAAAAGAGCCATGGCACCAACTGGAAATTTTTGTCGCCAACGGGGTCCAAAAGTAGCAAATTTGGCGCAAAGTAGCCACCGACGGCAACCCTGTCTGCGTAGCTAAGTTACAGACAGCAGGTTGGTAGGTTTGCATTTTATAGTGATAGCAATTATATGTACACTCGTGTGTGCATTTTGGCTATTGCTGTAATGTTCTGTATAAAATCCAAATTGATAACATCGCTCCGCATGTTGTATGTTCGATGCGCGAGTAAAAACTTGTGGAGGCTGGAGATGGTTCAATGCAGATGGAATGTGCTTGCTGTCTCCGCTGGGGGGGAAGGAGCGTGAAGGGCCGCTGAAGAAGGGGGCTGCGTTGCTCGTGCTAAAACTGTGAACTTTGATCAAAAAGGTGTACCGTATTTACACGAGCTGAAGATCTCCGTTTGCACTATTGACTGTCCCAAGCCTTGGGCACACAAAAAAGACACGACACAGCTGTATTCATTGTGCGAAATAACGTTCCTTTGTTGTGCGCTTTGATGATGAAAATGGCGCATCCCACCCGCACTTCCCTGGGAACTGATACGAGCAACGCGAACCGACCACAACATGTGCTCGGCTGCCATTGTGTGATGGCAATGACAATACCCCTCTGACAGGAGTGCCAGTGCCTCAGATGTGGTTTCGGTTTCGTGTGCGATTCTAACGCACACGCAATTTTTGTTTGTAAATGGGAAAAACTGCAAAACGGAGATGTAGCACAAGCGAAGGAATGCACGGGACTAGCGCTTGTCCTGTGTGTTCCTTCGCTTGTGCTATCGCCGCTTTCGCACAGTTTTTCCCATCTACAAATGTGGGACTATGAACTGCGCTTCCGGAAATTTTTGTTCTCGTTTTTTTTGTTTGGATTTCTTTCCCCTCCACACCCCTTGCATTTTTCCCCTCTGCACAGGGCGGATGAGATAGCCCTGTAGGGGCCCCAAGCTCCTGTGTTCTTGTGTTCTCCTTTGTACTCCAGGCGGGAAAGTTACCAGAGAAACCTCTTGTAGACAGGGATGTGTGCAGGTCTTGTCGTTCACGTCTGTAAACATTCTCTGTACTAAACACTTCAAGAAATGCCACATGGTCTCATATGCATTTGCCTTAGATGACTGGAAGGTGAAAGCCATTTTTCTTATTTTTCTTCTCAGTTGATTTGCACTGCCTTCCGTATCAGAGGCATTGAAAGCTCTTTGCACCTCACATGGTTCTGCAGTGCCTCCGGGGTTGGCCCACCCTTGACCAGACAACGCTGTCGTGCGATGATGTTATCGTGTGAAACCACATTGTGTGACTTCTCCATGACGTCACAAATTTCGTCAACTTGTGATGTCATAATGTCGCATGGTGATGTCATCACGGGTTGATTTTTTCCGTCACTTGTGCTGACGCCATCAACGCTGACAGTCACTTTTCGCGCTTGACGAGGCATCATATTCTTTCGCCATAATACTCAAACCTCGATATAACGAACCCGGATACAACGAATTATTGGTTATAACGAAGTAAGTGAAGAATAGTTTTGTCATAGATACAGGGTTATGAATATACGGTTATAACGAATTTTCGGATATAACGAAATATTTTCGTGGCAGATGTGAGTTTGTTATAATGAGGTTTGAGTGTATTCGCATAGTTGCGCTAGACTCTCCCCCGACTGTTTTGCAGGGGCGGCCATGCTGTCTGTGTGCGAAGGCCTGTGTGCCCTCCTGGGTAGCCGACGGTGCGGGGTGCTGAGCCGCATCGAGCCTCGCATCCGGCAGCTTCAGCACAGCCAGCAGGGGGCGCCATGCCAGCCATCCCTCCCAAGGCACTGGTGAGCACACAGTCACGTACAGGCTGTCCCACCGCTCCCACTGGAGCACGGAGTAAAATAAGACAGAAGCGCGAACTTCGGCTCATCTGAAAGGGACACATTTTGCAGCACCAGTTCCTGCTTCACAGCATGTTCGCGAGATAGTGCGACGAATGAGTAAATGTACGAAAAGCTGTGGAGGAGAGACGCTGGTACTCTGGAAGAACATAGTCGCGGGCAGGTCAAGCTTGGGTCTTTCTGCCTTTGCTCTAGCAATGGTGCACAGTCGTGCTTTGCCCTGCTCCTGCATCTGCTTGCCCATTCGTTTTGTCGTCTGCTCTGCGCTGCCATCGCCACTGGCTTCCACCACCTGGACAATGCACACATGAAAGTGTGTTCAAGATTTCCACACACCTTGACAGATGGCACTATGCAAAGTGTGTGGTCGGCTGGCAGCACAAAGGAAAGGAGAAAGCATGTGCAAAAGTGTCAAGAGGAGCAGAGGTAGAGAGCAATGAAATGAGCTAGACTCCACATCCGCGTTGTGTGGTTTGTCCCGAGCGAATGCGTTGCGTGACGGCGGAGTCAATCGGGGACTGTGTAGACGAGAGCGGGTGGATGGTGAGCCAGCTTTTTGCCGCTGAGAAGGGTGTACCATGGTTGTTGCAGCAGCCTTCAGTGTTAAGAAAACAAAGCAAGATTAGGTACCTTTGTCAAGTTAGCTTTACAGTGAAGCCTCAGTATAATGGACTTCAATAAACAAAGTTCTCCATTAAAGAAAATACTGACCTTATTCTAATGTTGCGTCCTTAGAGCACCATGTATATAACGATACAAACTCAAAATAATCAAGTGCACTTGTACGTGATTTCATTGTAGCAAATTTGCGTTACTGTTGCAGTAAATTGAAGCTATAAATAAATTGGAAGAGCAATGCAGTAAATTAAAACTTGGCCACCAGTGCAGGCAGTGGTGGCCAAATAATTGAATTACAGGCAGTTGTTTCTCAAGTTATCAGCAGTGGTATTGCAACAACAGCACTCGCTTTGAGCGGCATTTTTTGTTGATCACTTTTGTGAATTGATCGATTTGGTGCAATGAAGCACCAGCAGTTCTTTCCAAAAACCTATACAGAACTGATTATGTGCCTCTCCGAGCTATCTGTTATGTCAGGCGCTGAAGTCATGAAGTTATGTCAGATGCTAGCTGTGTCATTGATGTTATCAGCTGTACCGCTGGCATTTTCTTATTTATTTTATCCATCA